>SNQJ01S0145511.1:1339-13454 GCA_010110895.2 Picea sitchensis | reverse complement strand
ATTTGTAACACCATAAGGAACTTATGCTTATGTCATAATTACATTCAAATTAAAAAAATGCAGGTGCCACATTCTAGAGAGTGATGGATCATGCTTTCAAATATTTTATTGGAGAATTCATGGATGATTACCAAGATGATTCAATAGTTTATTCAAAATCAAGAGCAATACACATCAAACATCTCAAAAAGATTTTTGAAAGGTGCAAAATTTATGGTGTATCATTAAATCTGAAAAAAATGTTTATTTGTTGTAACATAAGGAAAGTTGCTAGGACATATTGTAAGTAAATAAGGAGCGTATATTGACTTAGAAAGAATCGAAGCAATAAATTACCTTAATCCTTCCACATCAACAAAGGGAGTACAATCCTTCTTCGGGAAGATAAATTTTGTTCGAATATTTTTTCCCAATTATTCTTCCATTGTCAAACCTATAAATAAGTTACTAAAGAAAGATTAAAGGTTTGAATGGACATACAAAATTTAAAAGGCTTTCATTGAAGTTAAACAAGCCATTACTATTTCCCATGTTCTTCTTAGACCATATTTTGATTAGGAGTTTATATAGTATTATTTTTCCTTAGATGAAACGATTGTTTCTATACTTACTGACAAAAACTAGAAGCAATAAGAACTACCGATTGCTTTCATGAGAAAAACACTTCATGATTCTGAATTGAATTATTCAATCATTGAAAAACAAGCATTGTCTTTAGTCAAAGCAATTGCTCATTTCAGGACATGTATTTTGTCAACTCGTGTTATTGCTTATGTACCTCATTCACAAGTCAAAATGATTTTGAATCAACAACTTAGAGAAGGAAGATAGGTAAATTGGTTGGCCAAACTTCAAGAATATGGCTTAGAAATCAAACCTTTAAAAGTTGTCAAAGGACGGGGTTTTTGTAAATTCATGATAGGGATTGAAACTTTAAGCAATCCTCCACCAAATGGGTTTGGTGTTATAGTCCAAAGAACAAGTTTGGAGAATTATGAATGGTATAAAAATATAATATTTTATTTAAAATCTGGGCAGTTTCCCCCCGAAATGTCCTCAAAAGAAAGAAGAACTTTAAAAATATAAACAAATCATTATGTTCTAGTATCTGGAGTATTATTCATATGAGACTTTTATGGTGTATTGCTAAGATGTTTGGATAATTCAAAATCTAAAGAAGTGATTCAAGAATTTCACTACGGGGTTTGTGGAGGGAATTTCTCACCAATTGTAGCAACACACAAAATCATTCGAGTTGGTTTTTATTGGCCAAATATGTTCAAATATTCTTATGAATTTGTTCGAAAATGCATCCCATGTCAGACGTTCTCAGGAAAAATCAAAAGAGTTGCAACGCCATTACAGACTACCATGGTGGAGAAACCATTTGCTCAATGGGTTTTATATGTGATTAGTATGATAAATCCCAAATCTAGAAAAGACCATTCATATTTTATCACAACAAATGACTATGTCACAAAATGGCAAGAAGTTGTAGCTCTAAGAAATGCAGATTCAGAGCAATTAGTTAACTTCTTGAAAGAAAATATTTTTCCAAGTTTGACATCCCAAAAAAAATTATAACAGACAATGGTTCAATTTTTATTGGATCAAAATTCAAAAAATTTTGTGGTGAATATGGAATAATCATGGAAAAATCATCGAATTATTATCCCTAGGGAACAAATTAGTAGAGTCAACAAACAAGACATTGATTCAAATCATCAAGAAAAATATTGAAGCTAATCACAAGAATTGGCATAGAAAATTAATAGATGCACTCTGCACAAGTCATCTAAACCCAAAGAATAGTACATGGCATTCTCTGTATACTTTGGTGTATGGAAAGGAAGCAATATTACCTTTTCACATTGAATTGAATGCCTTGACACTAGTTTTAGATGGTGAAGAAGAGGAAGAAAAATCACCGATACAAAGAAGATATAATGAGCTCCTGCAACTAGAAAAACAGATAGAACAAGCAATATACGGAAAGAAGCGATGAAGAAATATTTTGATAAAAACACAACTTCAAAGGATTTTCAAAAGGATCAATTGGTTTTGTTGTGGAATAAGGAAAAGGAAAAACTCTTATTCCATACAAAATTTGAAGCTCTTTGGATTGGTCCATATCAAATTGAAAGAAATAATAGTTATAATTCATAATTGCTCAAAGACATGAAGGGAATAATTCAGGCATTTCCTATCAATGGGAAACATCTGAAGCATTTTTTTTGTTGATTCATCCTTAGTCAAAAACCTTTGTAAATAGTTTTTCTTGGTACTCCATGTACACATTTTTAGTTTTGTTTTTCTTATTTTAGAGACTCCATTTGGCCCAATGGAACATTATTTTGGGTTCTCAACAACCCACAGGGGGTCACTGTCCCATATTTGGAGCTAGGTGTTGATCCATATTCTTGATCAACTTGGTGTTTTCATCCAACCACCCATAGGATTTTCATTATCCTTTATTCTTGTTTATTAGCCTTTTTTCTTCTCTCATATAAATATTCTTTCCAACACTTAGCCAAAAGAAATGTAGAGAATACCTCTTTACTTTTCTCCATTTCTATGTCCCCAGGTACGCAAGTCCACAATTCTGCATTCGTGCTACCTACATTTCACACCTCCTACCTTTGTATCCTCCCTAGTGAAATTTCACCCTTTTTATATTTAGTCATTTTTTGAGAATGCAAACGTGGAGCTACATATCATCCGTTAATTTTTTTGAGTCTCCAAGTCCGTAAATCTACAACCCCACATTTACCAAAATGCAATTGCCAATTTTCATTCCCCAAATTGTATCTTTTTCACCTTTTTAACACTTATTCAATTTTCACAAAAGCGGATGCAGAGTTTCATACTTTTCATTAACCTTTTTCCTTGAGTCCCTAGGTCCACAAGTCCATAGGTCCGCAAGTCCATAGGTCCGCATTCTCCAAAACACACCTTCTTGATCCACAAAAACACCTTTTTCAATACTTAACCATATTTTCAGTCTCAATGCGGACCTCCTTACCCTTCCTCATATCCACATCCACATGTCTGTAGGTCTGCATTTCCATGTTATACATTTTTCACTTATAACTCCTCATTTTTCACCTTCATACTTAAAATTTTCCACTGCCATGAAATCACATCACCACTTCCCATCACATTTATTGTCACTACCACATCAGTTTCCACTTGTATAAGCATAATACAATTATTAAATTCATGACACATTGATTAAAGTTCGTAATAAATCCAAATCTCAGGTAAGCTAACAATATTAAAAGAAAGGCTTATGATTGATTGAGTTATCAAGGCAATACATGGTGAAATCAAATAAAATCAAATATGTCAATTTGTAAGTATCAACAATAATGCCACCTTTTTGTCAAAAGCAAAAAATAATGTCAAGTAAGAAAAATTAATTGTATTGTGGAGATACATTGAACACACTAGGGCGTGAGGATCAAGAGTTCCATCTATCCATAGCATAAAATTGCTACAAATCTCTTTCTCCGTCCGGAAAGAAAATGAACTTAATTTGGACCTTATGAATAGAATTAAAAGGTCGTTTTCTGGAAGTAACATACTTCAAAGAGAATTTTCAATGGTGCAGAAACAACTTCATCTCTGAACAAAGAATAATTCAATTGCAAGGTCATCAACCCATCTCTCTAACTCCTTCAAGATTCTCCAAAATGCTACGATTCCCTATACCTACCGTGTGATTCAAAAACAAAGAGGCCAATGAATTTATGAAGTAGCATAAAGGAGGAAATAGGTTTCTAACAAATTACTTGGAGGATTCAACCGGTAACCTCAGAACTCCCAGGATTGAGGTAACTTCATTAAAATACCCTTATAGAGAATTTTCATGGTTGTTCACCTGCATTATCAGTTTGGAATATATTGTGTTTATATCAAGAAATATTATATATGCCTTACACTATGTTTTGCATGAAAAATCCATTATTGATTGGGGTTATCTTATCTCAAATGAAACTTTTTTCCAATTGTGTAACCTAAAAAAGGATCGAAATTTTTATATGACTTCTCACCTCATTTTCTCCATCACTTATGGCCATGTGTTTGAAGACTTGCAAAGGGAAAAACATGTTGATTTTAAGTTTGTTAGTTTATGCATGGTATTCAGTCCTATACATGCATAAAGATCAATATAATTTTTATTCAGTGCATAACAACTTCATTTCATAATTCAAAAAATTGATGTTTTGTCATAGTACATCGAGACTATCCCTAGAAGCACCTGCCTTTCTCTTTGGGAAAGGAGCTTATGAAATGTTTGAGGAATTTATTATTATTAGATTGTTTGGAAGTGAGGACAAGCCTTTCCTTTTACCATTCTATGTATCGGATAAACTCTTTGTTAGAGAAATGTGCAAACAATACAATACTTGGGCCCATTTCTTCCATGATAAGAGGAAAAAACAATTCATACCCCTACCATGGAAAATTGGGAAATTTATTGTTAAGCATATAACCCACCTTGATGAATTGGTAGGACATCATGAACAAATAGGATTGAAGGAAGCTAAATTTGTTGAAGGTTTTGACCCAAACAACAAATTTACTGCACATATGGAATTAGTAGGATACTTTTCACATTTCACCAAATTGAAAATTTCCAGGAGGGTGGTGGAGATAATTTAGATCTCCATGAAACAATGACCTACTAGATTTAAATGACACAAGAGAAGTAAAGAACACCAATAAAGGAAACAAACAACACGACAGGGAAGTGACAAATAAAAACCCTAATTCCCTAACAACATCCCAAAAAAGCACTCCATCGAGAACAAAGAATATAACTAGTGGAATGGAGACCAAAAAATATCAGTTGGAGGGTTGGAAAATGGTGGAGATAAAGACCCACCGAGGAGTTTTTTTGAAAAAGCACATATTACATATACTCCTTTGAAAAGAAAAAGGAATACATCATCAATCAGGTTAAGTATACTTGAAGTCCAGGAGAGTCCCTGTGCAATGGACATGGATGAACTCATTGAAGAACCTAGCCAGTCTACACAAAGATTATTAGAGACGAGGGGAATTTCTAATTCTCTGATTACCCAGAATCTTGAAATATTTGAAGAGGAATCTAGCACTTTGAACCACATGGCCTACAATCATGAGACTGAGAAATTGATATCGGAAAAAGTAAATACTAAGAATAAAAGTTCATTGGAGAGATGGAAATATTCAATTGATTTTGATGGAGTAGCACCGTAAAAAAATGTAAACTTCCCAGAAGCTACTAAAGATGCCTTGAAGCAATCAATTGATAACATGGAAGAAGAAAATTCATAATTGAAAAGGAGAATAAAATAATTAGAATTTTTATTGGTACCAGAATGATTGTTTCCAGAACCTTTGAGTTCCATCCAACCCGCACTTGTGATAGAAGATGCCCTAGAAAGTAGCACAAAGTACAAAGACTCAACAAGATTATTGCAAGCTGTAAAAAAATATGTTGGTGATGCCATACAAAAGAGAATTTATAGGATCCAATAAATTTGGGAGATTTCCCAAAGTATTACTAGCTTTTTGTTTAGAATACAAAATTTTAATGAGAGTGCCACATTTGGGTCATTTTCCAATGATGTGTTCGTAGCAATTTCCACTTTATATTTTCGAGAGAACAACAAACATCAAACCCCCTCAAACATCGTTTCACATGACGACGTTATACCGACGACACATATATCATTTCTTGTGCGACGATTCTATTGGATTACTGAGAGGGGGAGTGAATCAATAATAGACCAATTTAATCCTTTTTAACCATATAATCCAAGTGTTATATCAATGCATCATTATCATCCAATAACTACAGAGTAAATAAGCAATGAACAAATGAACAATCATATACATACATAGTACACCGGTGTTTTATGTGGAAACCCAAAGTGTGATAAAACCACATAATGCTTTTCCTTATATGTCTTGAAGAATTACATTCATTGGAAGCACCAACTTCCTTTGTTTTCCAGCTACAACTAGAAGGAGGCTCCAAACCCCTAGTTTCTTAGGCTACAACCTGAGGGAATCTCCAACTCCCCAATTCTCTGGCTACAACTAGAAGGAGGCTACAACCCCCTATGTTCTCTGACTAAAACTGGAAGGTGGCTACAACCACTTGTCCTTGCCCCATCCAACCACTTGTCCTTTCCCTGTCCAACCACCCTGATGTATAAGTTGAATGATGGAACCACTGTCACAGTATCAATGTGAGATATACTGTTGTAAAGCTGTACCAATCAACCTGTAATCAACCTATACCATAAAAAAGTGCATCAACCATGTACCAACCTGTACCATGAACAAGTGCATCAACCATGCACCAAACCTGTACAAAACCTGTACCATGAACAAGTGCATCAACCATGCACCAAACCTGTACAAAACCTGTACCATGAACAAGTGCATCAACCATGCACCAAACATGTACAAATAACCTGTCCAAACAACCTATCACAACAACTTGTATAATCAATCTTATTAACCAAATTATATCTACTCACCAAGATCAATTACCAAGACAACTCTCAAATATGTGCATTAACCAACCATAACACAACAACTCATAATCATCACCAAGATCAATATGTGCTTCTAATAATATACCAATACAAGTATGCTACATCATCCATAAACCATGTGTCAACAATACTACTAACAAGTGCCTCCAACCATGTACCCAGTATGTACCAATCATGTATCAACTACCCATCAACTGCGACTCATCAAGATGTACCAACATCATCAACTATACACCTCATGTATGTGCCAACTCATCAACTACTTGTCTCAACCATGTACCCACCATGTACCTTAACCAAAATCCCTCATCAATTTCATCATCCAAATATGATTTGTAACTTTGTAATAGACCTAGTGTATATGATCACATACCTGTAAATCTTCCTTAACTTTCACAACAAGAGACTAGCATTTTCATCAAACTTTTCTTTAGTGTCACATGACTAGTTTGGGATTAGTCAACAACTCTAACTTGAAATAATCATAACTATGTACATGTAATGAATAAAGATATGAAAATAGTATAGAATGTTCTTCAATTTGTTTTGTACAATTCTTCCAGGTGTCACTACTTGGAACCTCTCAGAAAAGGAGTTATAACAAAAATGGCACACCTTGCTGAATTCTGGCTTATTCTAGAGAGTGACCTTGTAGAGCGTACCCCACACAAAATGTTAATTGAATGGATATGAAAATGTTACACAGAATACTACATACTGTAATATAACCAAATTTTTTTGTCTTACTGAATTTGGATCTGTTATGAATAAGTTATGACGTTTTTACCCAAAACACATGTTTTAGACTAGTTTCAAGACTAGCCACAAACCCTATTTTCCACGGAGTGTAACTCCAAAAATAAAGCGACCCACAAGCTGAAATTTTTACCACAGATATTTGGATATGTTTCCTCAATGGCCTATCAATTTCATGATCTGAATCATTCTAGAAAAAACGTTATTGCGAAAATGGTGAGATGACCTGTAAATAACATACCTTAGAAAGCATCATCAAAAGAATTTATCCTCCTTTGAATTCCAACCTTATTTTCTTCACCTTCCCTTTGAAATTCAACTTAGATATCCTTTTTTTACCTCAGTCACCTACAGACATTCAATATGCTCAAGTGTGATCTAAAATTAGAGAGCCTTTCCTCTTATTTATACTCTCCAAATATCTTCCTTAGAAGCATATTCTAGGTCACTTAACCCATTTCTAGGTCACTTGACCTATTTCTAGGTCACTTAACCCATTTATATGTCACTTAACATATTTTCCTCATTTTTTGGGTTATCCACTTTCCATAATTAGAAAGTTCTCCATTACTTTATCATTTAAATATTCCTCCTTGACTTTGTCACCTCACTTTATCATTTAAATAATCTTATTTGATTTTGTCACTTCACTTTATTATTTAAATAATCCTTCTTGACTTTTTCACTTTACTTTATCATTTAAATATTAATTTCTTCTTTGCAATCTCTTTGACTTCTTTGACCCTTTGGGGCTTCAAGCCAACATATGAGGGTCCTCCAACTTCGTAAGGCCATAACTCTTAAACCGTGAGGAGTTATGTGACATTCCATATACCACCAGAAATGGAATGACATGTACTATCCATATACAACAATATTTTCTTCAAATATATCAAAACGCATCCATCAAACAAACTTGGGTTCATTACCCATACCTGGGTTCTCCAATTTCCCATGGCCATAACTCTCTAACCGTGAGGAGTTAGGTGACGTTCCACATACCAAAAGAAATGGAATGACATTTACTGTCCATCTAGAATAATATTTCCTTCATATATATTAAAACTAATACCATTATAAATGAAACAACCTTGGGTCCATTACCCAAACCTTTGTGCTACCAGAATTTCTCCAAGGGTTGAAATCAATCACTAAGGGTTGAAATCAATCTACAATATCACTCTCCAATAGTTGACATCAATGACAACCAACAATCCATACCAATTATCCATCAAATTAAGACAATTGTCTGACAATCTCCCCCTTTGATGGCATTAATGGCATTGATGGCAACACTTAGTCATGATAACATTCATGCTTATACTCTTTATCGATGTTTCTATCTCTCCCCCTTTGACATCAATGGAAAAGGGTATCTCCCTTTGGGGCAGATCCCCTGACTGAACTCTCCTTAGGGCTGCTCCCCCTGTCTACGTGCCTTTGATTTTTCTTTGTGTTTATAATCCTCTGATTTCTCTCTTTCCCTTCATATGAATAATATCTCCCCCTTTTACAAAGGCTATCACTCTGAAGTCATATCACTCATTCTTCCCTTGTGACAATTGCTCCCCTTGGAAACATGCCTCTATGCTCTCTCTCCAAGAATTTACCTTTGCATCTGATAAATCTCTCCCCCTTTGTTATATTTATGGTGCTTCCATGTGTACATCTAAGACATATAAGACAAGCATTCAAAAACATTCATTTTGGAGTAGAAATTACTCCTAGTCTCTGGAGAAGATACTCAAGGGATTCCCGTGGAAGTGGTTTTGTAAATATGTATGCCCCTTGTTCTTTTGTTCCCACATATTCAACTCTGATGTTCTTCTTTGTAACCTGTTCCTGTAGAAAGTGATACTTGATTGGAATGTGATTCTTCTTGGAGTGCATCACTGGGTTTTTTGAGATACTGATGGTGCTTGTATTATCACAATAGATTGGAATGGGCTCATCATACTCAACTTGTATATCTATCAAAGTTTGTTTCATCCATAGAACCTGTGTACAACATGTTGTTGTTGCAATATATTATGCCTCGGCTGTAGATAAGGATATTGATTATTGTTTCTTGCTTAGCCAAAATACTAAACGCTCACCCAAGTAGAACGTTGGTCCACTAGTGCTTTGTCGGTCATCAATGCAACCTTCCCAATCTGCATTTGTGTAGGCAATAAGTGATAGATCCTTTCCTTTTGGAAACCACAATCCAAATTATTCTGTTCCTTTGAGATATCTAAAAATCCTCTTCACTGCTAATACATGTGATTCCTTTGGTGTTGCTTGAAATCGTGTCACCTATCCAACTGCCTGCATTACATCTAGTCTTGATGTTGTCACATATAGTAAGCTACCAATCATTGACCTATATTTTCTTTCGTCTGTAGACTTTGAATCATCATCTTTTCTCAACTTGAAATTGGTTTGCATAGGAGTGGTAACTGGTTTGCAATCTTCCATTCCGAACATCTTTGGCATTTCTTTGATATAATTAGTTTGAGAAATAAAAATTCCTTGGTTTCTTTGACATATCTGAAGACCCAAAAACAAGGATAGTTCTCCAAGTAATGACATTTCAAATTCATTATGCATATCCTTTGCAAATTTTTGGATTAACCTGTCATTAGTACTTCCAAAACAATATCATCAACATAAATTTCAATTAATAAAATATTACCTTGAGTTACCTCGATGTAGAGGTTTTTATCTGTGCTTCCTTTCCATAGTTCATAGGGAGTTTTGTCATTGTTGTTTCTGTGAATTACTCTGCTTTGAATGTGAACTGATATATGCACTGCATGTGTCCAAAAAATATCTATCAATTTTGAATCCATTAGCATTGTTCGAGTCATTTCTTGTGTAATTATCATCCATTATGATAATGTTCCTTTGTCTCTGAACCACTCTCTGAACCAATATATGAATCCATGCTCATGTCACTATCATATATCTATCCAAACCTGCTAAGTGTTCTTACGAATCCATCTCTGTCTATAATGTCCAATACTCTACTTGCACAACTGTCCATAATGCTAACCCATTTATCACTATACTATCATGAAGTCTTGATTAATCTATCAAACTGTATTTCTACTAACTGATTGCTCTGAATCTATCTTCTCAAACTCTGTAAGTTGCTCGAAGGATGGTTCTTTGGTCTGTCACAACTATCGCATAGACTCTCCCTGTCTAATATTCATATTACTTGGGAGTCTCTAATATGGATGGCTCAAAACAATTCCTGCTCCGATGTGTATTCATCATCATATTCATTGGTAGATTCAACATCATCTTCATTGGTATATTCATTATCTCTCCGAGCTTTGACTTCTTTCTTTCTGTCTGTGGATTCATCTTTGACTCCAATGCCTAAAAGTACAATCTCTTGAACATATTCCTTATTTACCTATCCTTCATTTCTTTTAGTTATTTTCCAAACCTTTCTGTATCTGACATCATTATTTTTCTCTGTAGAATTTTCTTCATCTCGTTTTATTGCCAATCTTGTGATATTTGGTACCTAGTATTTGTTCACATGTTCTTCCTGTTTTCTTATACATAATTTCTTATATTTGATATCCGTATTCTCTTTCATGGAAGTATCGATCATGCTTCTACAATCACTTGCTATGTGTCCATAGTTATGACATTTGTAACACTCAATGTTACGTGTGACCACATAGGCACTTCTTGCTTGAACATTTATTTTATAATCCCTGCAATATGCAACCTTGTGTCCAAAGTTGGTACAACAAAAATAATTACCATAAAATAAATTTGCATACCTGAGAGTGAATGATATTCTCTGTGGCGTAAACCTTTTGAATTTTTGCCTTGACTAATTATGATCATGATTGAAGATTCTTTGTGGCTTGAACATGGATGGTCTTCTTGAAGATGTATCTTCAATAGTTTTCTTAGATTCTGGTTGACCATGATTCCTTCCTTTGAGTACTTCTACGTAACTCTTTCTATTTTGTTCATTCTTCTTTTCTAGCAACCTAGAGTGCTTCTCTTCATTCTCTATAACCTATTTGGATGTTTTTGTCTCTTCAATTTTCTTGTTGAGATTGATGATTTTACTTCTCAATGTGACAACTTCTTCTTCAAGCTTCTCAACCTCTTCTTCTTTCTTCATTATTTGAGACTTCATGACTTCTTCTGTTCTTTTCTCTTCTTGAAGCTGCATTTTTAATGTGATTATTTCTTCTTCAAGTCCTTTCTCTTCTTGACCAAACTTTTCCTCAAGTTGGTCTAGATCGTTAGTTCTTTCCTTAAGATGATCTGTCAATATCTTCTCTCTCATTTATGCTTCTTCCTTCTATGTTGCTATGTTGGTTTCCAAACACTTCTTTTGATATTCAAAATTTTCTTTGATCTTTTTGGCTTCTTCTAGCCAAGTTCTTAAGTTCTTGATGGCCTATTGGGCTTCTTAAAAAATGTGAACACTTTCCTTTTGTTTCATCAATTCTTTCTTGAGTGAACTGTTTTCTTCTCTTAGTTCATCTAAAGCACTAATCAATTATTCTTCATAATTGTCTTTCTTTTCAATTAGTTTTTCTGTCTCATTTCCTTCATGGAATTCTATTTCAAGATGCCCACATTTTTCACAATTAAAAATAAACAACATACCTCTAGTGATTATGTACTCTTCATCTTCTGAATCTGCTTGACATGGTGAACATAATTCTTCTTGATTTGTATCTGCATCTTCTTTGAAATTTTCTAAATCTGTGATGGGTGAAGAATATATGTCATGTAACTTATCCCAATTTTTTTTTCTGATGAACATTTACCAACCTTTTCTC
>SNQJ01S0145510.1:3243-24074 GCA_010110895.2 Picea sitchensis | reverse complement strand
CCCTCCCTCCCTCTATCTCCCCCTCTCTCTTGTGCTCTATCTCCCCCTCTCTTGAGAGAAAGAGATTGACAGATGGGGAGAGACTGAGATAGGGGGATAGGGAGAGTGGGAGAGAGGGGTTTGTTGTGTTGGTTTTTTCACATGGGTGAGAAAAAACAAAACACTTACCTTCCTAGTTAAGTCATCTAAACAAGACAGAGGTTTGTGAGTTGATTAAATAACCAAATACATATGAAACAAGGAAATAAAACTAAAAACAAAGAGAAATAAATGTTAGAGAAGCTTGCAAGAACTAGAACATGAAAAACAAAAAATGACAATCATATAGCTACCAATGGATCAATGTATTGATAGGCTAGCATCGTAGAGAAAGGCTGGGACTTATGAATCCCCTCTTCCTCCTTGAGAGGGCTCTTTAGTTCCCTAATAGAGTGCTCTTCTCTTCATACAATGGAAAGTAACAATGGTGAAGAAATACAATGCCAATCCTCTCAAGAGGTGAGTGGAATGGCCCTTGCTATAGTGCCTGAATGATTCAAAGAGAAAAGAGGATTCTCCAAGAAGAATTCTTGCAGCATAACAATACCTTGAAGTTCTTATTTTTCTAGCACACCCATGACACATATTTATAGTGTCCATTTATGGAAAGATACAACTAGTTCATAGTGTGAACAAGGGGCCTTTTAGGGCACTTCCTAGCCCTTGACCAGCCTCCAAGCTAGATTTTGCTCAGATTTGAGTGTCAAATTGTGTTGGCGGTTGAACTAGAAGTGGTTGAGAGGCCGACAAGATTCATAAATGCATCGTTCATGAGAAGTGCGCGAATTTTATCGTAGACAGTCAGGCATATTGCGCACAGTGCACGACTTTTCTCATAGACAGTCATGCATATTGCGCACAGTGCGCGCTAAGGGTTGTGTTAGCCTACACATTTTGCGCACTATGCGCATGCTTCCTTTGGTGAATTTGCACACTTTAATTTTTGAACCGAGTGTATAGTTTTGTGCCTTTTTGATGGATTTTGATCTTGTAGGTGTACTAATTGCTGTTGGAATTGATGTCTTTCTTCAACCATTGTGTGCAATGTTGCAGATGATTTTTCAGTGATAACAGATGCCCCCTGATGTGTGAGGTTAGAAGCATATGTATAGCCTAAATACATCAATGGTTCTTTTGTTGAGAGTGCCATTGTAAGGAGGAGTGAAGATAGGAACTGTAAGAGGGATCCATCAGAGGGAAAGGGAAAATTGTGGGAACCAAACCTTTCTCTAGGAAGAAAAAATAAAATATGTATACAAACGAGGCGGGCATACCCCATGCTCGTGTCATGAAACCAAAATGTGGGACTGTAACTGAAGATGTATGATGATGTAGATAGTTGCAGCACCCTGGGGGATGGTTGATAATGACAGATGATGGTTCTGACTAGTGAACTGGATCTGAAGTGAGTAATGGACGACTGTAATAATTGCCGATGACTCGTAGGCATTGATGGCCTATCAACTTCAAAGGTCTTTGACTGGTATGAAACAACTACAATGGTCACATAGTAAGACCCACCTTAACATGAGAGTTTGTTGAAGTCGAATGTTATGGAGGTCAATGGAATAAAAAAGCGATGATGACTCTCTTTGTTCTGTCCAAGACTCCTCATTGAAAAGGTAATGAGAGTCAAGATACTATCGCCCTTCTGGAAACTTTGTTGATGTCGACGGGAAGGGAGACGTGACGCCAAGAAGAAAAGGGATTCTTGAAATCCACTGAGTAATAGATGATATCAGGTACTAATGAGTAACATGAATGAAGTCAATATGTTGTGGGACTCAAGACTGCTCTTGGTTGAGGTGTTGAGGGATGATTGTAAGGAACCGTAAAACTGGATCTAGCGTCAGGGGGATGACTAGATATGGGGTTAAACTGTGCCGGAGGCTAACAAAGTGTGCAAAATCAAAGATCATGGGTACATGGATTTGGGATACTCGAGGTTTGTTAACGATGTTGATATGAAAAAAGGGTGGATGCCCCAACCAAGGGAGACATGGGTTGTTTTTCCAGGTAAAAGAAGGCCATCGAGGATGACGACTAAAAATATATGTATGTGCTAGAAACAAGGGATTTATACAATTACTAAAGAAATAAAGAATAATTTGGGTTGAGTATACAGATATAGAAATGGGTGCCCCAGTGAAAGATGGCTTGGTCTGTTTAGAGCGCAAGTTTTTGAAAGAGAAATGGTGGAGGTTGGGGGCCCCATGGGTGGGTTTCCGTATTAGGTAAGTGGATGGAGGACAATCTGCAGATGGGAAAACTGATGGTGGATGAGATGGAGGGATAATGAAACTATGGGGGTGAAGTCAATAGAACCAAGTGTAATATGATATGACCTGGGAGTCCATTGGGAAGGTTAGAAATATGATGAGAAGAAGTATGGGGTTCATTCTCGGAAGTGCAAAAATACTATCAGGACTCCCAATCCTAGGGGGTGAAATTAGCATGAGTGTCAAGTTTCCAAGGGGAACTATGAATGGGACAACTCATGTGGGGGAGAGAGCATTCAGATGATAGTACCAAAATATGGCAGAGGTAAAGATACTGCAGAGCCGAATGTAGGGACCCTAAAGGTAAGTGTCAGAGGGTGTGACTGGGATATGCAATTATTAACAGAGGGAGTAACTACATGCCAGTGTCGTACATATACCTAAAGGGACTGTAAGCTTGTTGAACAAGTACCAACACACATAAAAACCAAATACCTAATGTGAACAATATCTGATGATAAAGAACAAATAACAGTTATTCGATGGATGGATGGATGGAATGTGAATGTGTAGATGGATGGATCAGGATCTCGTGGCTGAGAACAGATCAGAAAACGGAGGCTTTAGGCTCCTATAACAGGATGTGGAATTTGGGACAAAAGGGCCTATATATGGATGATAGGCCCACAATGCCACCTCATTTGTACCTGACACTATTGTTGATCTAGCGAGAGAGTTGTGAGGTGATTTTGAGATTACGGGTGCGTGAGGTTACTGATCCGGGAGCGGTGAGAGACAGGTTAGTGGCCCTATCGTCTTGCATTTTGTGAAGTTGATAGATTGTAGGTAGGGGCTGTACGTAGGGTCTTACAGGGGTTTTTAAGGGTAGGGTCCCATAAGTGTGTAGGAAAAGGGGGAATACCTATGCATGTGTAAGTGGGTAAAACTCATTTTCCTGCACATTATGTGCGGGTTTTTTCCTAACAGTCGCGCACTGAGGAGAGCAGGACAGTTGTGCATGTGGGCGCATGAGTAGGACAGACAGGTGCGCATAGGGTGCGCGCCTGTATGATTGACAGTTGTGCACCCATGCACGACTGTGGCTAAGACAACTTCGCATTATTGCACATGTGTTTGAAGAATAGTTGTGCATAGATGCACAACTAGATGGGGGAAAGGTTCACACTATGTGCAGTCTTGGGGGTGTATGACCTTTTGATATTTATAATTTTTTTATGGATGATGTGGTTGATCAGGTGTTCCTGGGTGAATGCAGGTGATCAACAGAGTTTGGATCATGATGTCGATCCACTAGCAAGAGTGGGACTGGGATCGACTGAGAGAGGCTGCGAGGGAGAAGCCTGGTGTACGCAAACACTTGGCAGCTTGTGGGTTGCTCAAGTTTTTCGACTATCCCCTGATACAGTCGCAGGAGTTCTACTCCAGTTCTTGATCAGGATGTGGAGCACTGATCTGTTGTACTTCGTGGTGAGGGGGGAGCAACTGACGTTCTCTGCGACATAATACATGTACTTTTTGACAGGAATCCCATTCTGTGGGAGGGCATTGGTCGTGGATCCCCATATTCTAAGGGAGGATAGGCTGGAGACCATGCCGACGCGACATTATTATGGGCCAAACCCTATGTCAGGTTCGGTCATGCGGATTGAGCCCATCGATGACTTGTTGACCGAGCGCATCGCGGACATGGTGGTGAGGATATATGGATCCTTGGGCACTCAATGGATCACTGGTGGTCAACTGAGGGTGGTGGAGGAGGTCCTGGATGGGGACCTGTTTGCATGGGGTGTGTTGATGCACACTCGGATGATGTCCCAGCTAAACCGATGTCGGTGTACTGATTCTGATGATTTTTCCTATGGGTCAGTGTTGGTGGTATAATTATGGAGAGGGTGCCTCTATTGCACCTGCAGATTCTATTGGAGCCAGCGTCGCGGTGAGAGCCATGATTGATGCGATGGGAACATGTGTTGGTGCGACATGGAGGAGGGGAAGGTGGATACTACTTCTCAACCACGGTTTCTCGAGTGTGGAATCATATGCCATAGGTGATTATCCAATATCCATATGCTAGTATGGATTACAGACAGGACCCCGACATGGTGCTACCTCTCGGGGAGGACTGGGACCATAAAGGTACGTGTTATATCTGTTTTTGTGATTTTTGTAGGTAGCATTTATCAAACATGTATATGGATGATGACATTATATCAGTGTTGTTTTGTATATGTTGGACCCCAGGGTCGAGAGGCAGAGATCGTCAGGGATTTGTCTCGACGGGAGCAAGTGTGACATGAGCCTACAGGTATGAGGGTTGGGCAGAGGCGCTGATGGGATGACGTGGGTGCAGGACCAACCAGAGAGCCCCAGGGAGATGTTGCGATCGTCTTAGAGGATCTGCGTCGACAGTTTGAGTAGGTTCTGCAGGTGGTATCAGAGGGTGTATGGGCCCATATCTAGGACGACAAGGTCCTGGACCAGTGTGTGGGAGCACCAGTAGAGTGGTGGGCGTTGATCCACAGAGAAGAAGTGGTGGGGGAAACGATGACTAGTCGGCTGCCTCCTAGAGTTGGGGGGCCCCCAACTAGTGGGGCACCTCTGGTTGATAGAGGACCTGGGGGGTGGGGGGCTTTAGGGGCACCTTTAGTGCCAAGTTTTGTATGTATGGGTTTGGGAGCCCGATTTTGTAGAGGGTAGTTGATACCCATTTTTGTACTCATAGTGATGATGGGGCTCATGATCCTACGAGAAATTGTATATCTATTTTTTGTAAAACATTTATGACCTTGATGACATATATGATGGATACATCGATCATTGGTGTCTTTGTGTTTTGTTTTTATGATGTATGATGTCTATTTCTATCTGTTGACAAATGTATGATGTTGTGTATATGGTGTTTTTCAATGTGATAAATTCCAATCTAATACTAGGTTATCCATGTGATCTACTACTTAATTGAGGTTTCTTGGAATATGTGTACATGTGATGGAATCAAAGCTACGAGATAGGAGTATAACTTGCATCTATTTGTGAAAGAGGCAAGGATCATGAACATGATACACGTTGTTGAGTTGTAGGATGACAAGCTAGGAATATAATCAAACGCTAAGGTGACGAATGTGGCAGTGACTGGCCTCGACGAGGAGACCAATGAAGGTGTCATATTAAGCTTGGTTATTGGTGGTCAGGCCTAAGAATATTCCACTGGAATGGAGTAGTATATGTGAGGGGGTATAGAGGGCCCAAGCAGCCGAAGTGAGATTCTGGTTCCAGCGGCTGGCACTGTCGGTGTAACCAATGTGGTAGGCTGATGGATGATGCATATTCCAATAATATGAGTGATAGATTAGACATGAGGAGTGGTGGCAGTAAAGTAGACTAACAAATCTATAAATTTTTTCAAAGAGAAACCTAGGGTAGGGGGGCTACGCTTAGGTGTAAAATTTCTTCAAGTATAACTCGTTGACGGGTTCCTTGAGAGGGAAGCCTTTTGGAGAGGCCAAAACGTAGGTGCCTTTATTGAGGAAATGTTGGATGATGAAGGGGTTGTGCCATAATGACTCGAATTTCCCATGGCCAAGAGTGTCATGGGCGATATCATAGGCTAACAGGAGATCACCTTCGTTGAATGTGCGAAGGTTGACATGGCAGTTGAAGATGGATTTGGACCATTTTTTAACTTCTTCATTGTGTTGTAATGAGGATCAACGGTCTTCATCAAGTGACTCTAAGGTCAGCAGGCGCTTCTCCATTGGAGTAGTGTTAGGTAAGATCTCTATGGAAGTGCGTAATGTGGGGTGTGATATCCCCAAAAATAAAATATTTTTGGAAATTTAAATTTGCTGGAAATTTATTTCCGTTTTTAGTAAATTTGAATTTGGAATTTTTTTTTTCCATTTATGGCAATTCCGAAGTTCAAATTTGATATTTCTAATTAAGTATTATGACTGTTGGGCAAAGATCTGATTGGACTCAAATAACTATTTGATTATGACACTTGTATAAGAAAACAAAATATTTATATTAACTGTAGGAGGACAAATGGAACAACCATGTTAAAATTAGTTGACCATGACTCCATGAGTGGGGAACATGTTGGAACTACCTCTGGGAAGATTTGGCCATTGATAGCCCCTAAAAATCAGGGACTTAGAAAGCTGCGAAAATCCCCCAAGGGAGGGAAAAAGACCTGGGCAAAATTGATAAATAGCATATGCGAGGAGGCAGGACACTGCCAAGTATGCTAGGAAAATGATTTTGAATTCTCTTGCTGTTATGAACACTACAGATTGAGTGTGAGGCAAGGGGATTCCGTTGAAACAGAAAGACATTTGCGGAGGAAGAGGTTCCAAGTTTTCCCTCATGGATTCATGGTCAGGCTAGCGGGTGAATGGGACAAGTGATTTGGCTGTCCCGTTCTACGGTTGGGAGGAACGTGGATGTTCCCTTTGCCTTCTCACGATCTGGTTCAGGTATGTTCTCTACTTCTTCTCTGTCTGAATGATTTTATATCTGATGCATTGCATTTGTTAAATCAGAACTGTAACGATTTCCATTTTCTGTTCAAATGTTACATCCGATGTCATGTATTTATTAAATCCGAACTGAAATAATTTCCATTCTCTGGTGAATGATTCAATCACGGATGTAATGCATCTACTAATTTTGATAGATAATAATGCGTAGGAGAAATCAGGTTGAATTCATGAAACCTAAAGATTGACAGAGAATATAGGGAAAATCTAATCTCGAATGACCCCTTTCTGAACGAACGATAGAATTGGGCTGTTTATTTTTGTATGATAGTTGAAAGGGTTATGCATGGATAAATCCTGGAAGAAAATTTCCTCTAAATTAGATCCACTGCTAGTTCCTTTCCTTATTTGTCCTATGAGTCAAATTGATGCTGAGATTTGCATGTTAGGAGTGGAGGTTATGATGTATTTTCAATTTAGCTAACTGTATGAATAATGTCGCGACAACTTTCTGAGTTTTGAAAACTATATTGCTTTTCCTATTCGTTAAACAGACTGTGTAGAAAACATAACTGTATCTGAGGTAGGAAGATCGACTACTATACCAGTTTCCCTTACAATTCGTGAACGTAACCCGTATAAAGGTATTTCGAACAAGAGAATACAGAAACAAAAAGTTATACTATTTAAATTGCAATGATAAATCTATTAGATGAACTACTTTAATAGTAAAGGAATCCCAGATGCACCTTTCTTATTTTGGAATTTTTCCTTTTCCCAAGGCTATACAACTACGACTATTCATATTTAGACTTCCTTTTTTTAATAATGTTGCACAAACAAAATGGAAACAAGAAGTGCGAAGTCGCAAAATCCCAAACCCCAAAATCTCGAAGTGTTGGTCCCACTTCTTTTCATTTTTAGAATTCGGGAGTTGCTGTGTGCTGATGTTTGGCTTTTGAAGTCGCGAAATCTCGAACCCTGAAACCCCAAAGTGTTGGTCCCACATTCGTTACACTTTCGAAATTCGAGAGTTGTTGTGTGCTGATGTTTGGCTTTTGAAGTCGCAAAATCCCGAACCCTAAAACCCCGAAGTGTTGGTCCCACATTCGTTACACTTTCAGAATTCAAGAGTTGTTGTGCATTGATATTTGGTATTTGAAATAGTGAATTCCCGAACCCCGAAACCCCAAAGTGTTGATCCCACTTTCTTTTCACTTTTCAAAATTCGGGAGTTGTGGTGTGTCGATGTTTGGCATTCGAAATTGTGAAATCCCGAACCCCGAAATCCCGAAGTACTAGTCCCACCTTCCTTTCATCTTTTCGCAATTTGAGAGTTGATGTGTGATGATGTTCGACATTAGTAATCGCCGAAACCCGATTGACCTCTGTTTTTCCACAAAACTGTAGTAACATGGTAGGAATTTTTGTTATAGGAACAACTTTATTATTATAAGGAATGTTCTGGTAGAATCGATGGAGGATTTTCATCGGGGATAGAGGTAGAATAGAAATAACCAATTTTTAGCGCGATTTTTCTAAGAGTTCTACTCACCATGAGATCATACACTTTAAGTTTTTGAATTTCGTAATTAGACTATTTTTTAATGGCATAAACCGTAGAGGACAAAAGGGATCCTTCGAAGTAAACTAGACTGGTGTAATAATGACGTTATGGACATAAATGAATCTTATCTTCTCTTAGTTTCTAAGCTTAAACAAAATTGAATTGTCATAGAATTTTATTTTTTTATGGTGAATTTGAGGTTCATTACATATGGTATCATAGAAAAAGTTACAACACTGGGCCTAAACAGGGCCACATTAATTGCTTAGAATATATTCCGATTAAAAAAAAAAAATAACCTAATAAATCTTGTGGTTACAAATAGAAAGCCTTTCTGTTTTGTGCTAATTATGGCAAATCAAGAAGGTGCAGAAATCAGGATAGAAGAGAATCCATAGCAAGGACCTCCTGGAGATTCAAGACAGAACAGTGATGGAATCTCACCCACAGAGGTATTGGAAACAATGAGGAATCTTATTGTTGAACTGCAGGTTTTCAAGGCCGACAATGAAAAATTGAAGAAAGCACATCAGGAACAACAAGAGATAAATGAAGTCCTGCTGCGTAGTATAGTAACCGAGAAAAACCCAAAATATGATAAACATGATGAGGAGGTCAGCAAAAGGGCCTCCAAGAATTCTGGTGTAGAAACAGAAAAAGAAGACAGTTCGTCTGAAGGGACACCTTCCGCTGAAGACAAAACCATACCAGGCAGAAAAAGAAAACAAACATACCACCTTGAAGGAGAATTTAAAAAGATTAAACCAGCTACCTTTGATGGACAATCCAGGACAGGAGAATAAGTTGAGGCATGGTTGTTGGACATCAAAAAATACTTCCATATCTATAACTATTCCAGCAACATGAAGGCCAAAATGGCCATCTACAATCTGAAGGGGAAAGCCAACATTTGGTGGCAGGACCTGAAATTGGCCAAGGGCCTAAAGGAGAAACAGTTGGAATGGTCCAACTTTAAGAAGTATTTTAAGAAACAATACCTTTCTGAAAGCTATTATGAAAGGAAGACGGAGGAATTTTATGAGTTATGACTCAGACAGATGACGATGGAGGACCTTATAAATAAATTTTCGGAACTACTAAGGTTCGTACCATACATCCGGGAGGATAAGGTAAAACTCCAGCGATTCTTAAGCTGTCTACCACAATCCAACAGGGACAGAATTGAGTTTGATAACCCCAAATCCTTGAGTGAGGTATTCAGGAAAGCACGAATGTGCTATGACCAGTATAAACAATGGGTAGAGTTTCCCAAGACCTGGAAGGATAAGAAGCAAGATTGAATGAACTAGCAGAAGAAGGGATACCAGCCAACTCCTTATCGGGATGCAACAAAAAGTTTCCCAAGGAAGGATTTTCACTCCAATCATTTGAATACGCAAGATAGCGGTAAACCGGTAAACCTGGGAACGAAGAAGTTTGGGGACAACTCCCACGATCCATTAAAGTGTTGAGAGTGTGGAGAACCTCATCTAAGGAGGAACTGTCCATGTTTAATTACAGTCAATAGAACTGTTGTTCACAATTTGTAGGAAGCCTCGATAGTGGGAGATGTGGGCAGAAGTCTGCATCAGATAAATGCAGCCACAGATGGTCGACAAGCTGACCACCAGTCCTTGGTGGTAGAAATCGAAGGTGGAACCTGAAGGCGAGTTCTAGGTGGAACCCCTGCGCATTCTGGACCAGAGAGAAATAACACTTCGGGACAGAGTCGTCACTCAGGTAAAGGTGCAATGGAAGCACTTTAGTCCTAAGGAGGCCACTTGGGAGTTGGAGGGAGATTTGCGAAAATCTCATCCAACTCTGTTCCAAGAAAGGAACAAACACTGAGGACAATGTTTTACTGAAGGGGGAAAGGATGTGATATCCCCAAAAATAAAATATTTTTGGAAATTTAAATTTGTTGGAAATTTATTTCTGTTTTTAGTAAATTCAAATTTGGATTTTTTTTGCCATTTATGGCAATTCTGAAGTTCAAATTTGATATTTTTAATAAAGTAGTATGACTATTGGGCAGAGATTTGATTGGACTCAAATAACTATTTGATTATGACACTTGTATAAAAAAACATAATATTTATATTAACTGCAGGGGGACAAATGGAACAACCATGTTAAAATTAGTTGACCATGACTCCATGAGTGGGGAACATGTTGGAACTACCTCTGGGCTAATTATTACAAGTGGCAAATCATAGATTTGGCCATTGGAAGCCCCTAAAAATCAGGGACTTAGAAAGCTGCGAAAATCCCTCAAGGGAGGGAAAAAGACCTGGGCAAAATTGATAAATAGCATATGCGAGGAGGCAGGACACTGCCAAGTATGCTAGGAAAAAGATTTTGAATTCTCTTGCTGTTATGAACACTACGGATTGAGTGTGAGGCAAGGGGAGTCTACTGAAATGGAAATACATTTGCAGAGGAAGAGGTTCCAAGTTTTCCCTCATGGATTCATGGTCAGACTAGGGGGTGAATGGGACAAGTGATTTGGCTGTCCTGTTCTACGGTTGGGAGGAACATGGTTGTTCCCTTTTCCTTCTCGCGATCTGGTTCAGATATGTGCTCTACTTATTCTCTATCTGAATGATTTTATATTTGATGCATTGCATTTGTTAAATCGGAACTGTAACAATTTCCATTTTCTGTTCGAATGTTACATCCGATGTCATGTATTTATTAAATCCGAACTGAAATAATTTCCATCCTCTGGTGAATGATTCAATCATGGATGTAATGCATCTACTAATTTTGATAGATAATAATGCGTAGGATAAATCAGGTTGAATTCATGAAACCTAAATACTAACAGAGAATATAGGGAAAATCTAATCTCGAATGACCCCTTTCTGAACGAACGATAGAATTGGGCCGTTTATTTTTGTATGATAGTTGAAAGGGTTATGCATGGATAAATCCTGGAAGAAAATTTCCTCTAAATTAGATCCACTGCTAGTTATTTTCCTTATTTGTCCTCTGAGTCAAATCGATGCTGAGATTTGCATGTTAGGAGTGGAGGTTATGATGTATTTTCAATTTAGCTAACTGTATGAATAATGCCGGGACAACTTTCTGAGTTTTGAAAACTATACTGCTTTTCCTATTCATTAAACAGACTGTGTAGAAAACAGATCTGTAGATGAGGTAGGAAGATCGACTACTATACCCGTTTCCCTTACAATTCATGAACCTAACCCGTATAAAGGTATTTCGAACAAGAGAATACAGAAATAGAAAGTTATACTATATAAATTGCAATGATAGATCTATTAGATGAACTACTTTAACAGTAAAGGAATCCCGGATGCACCTTTCTTATTTTGGAAATTTTCCTTTGCCCAAGGCTGTACAACTATGACTATTCATATTTAGACTTCCCTGTTTTAATAATGTTGCACAAACAAAATGAAAACAAGAAGTGTGAAGTCGCAAAATCCCGAACCCTGAAATCCCGAAGTGTTGGTCCCACTTCTTTTCATTTTCAGAATTCGGGAGTCGCTGTGTGCTGATGTTTGGCTTTTGAAGTCATGAAATCCAGAACCCCGAAACCCCAAAGTGTTGGTCCCACATTTGTTACACTTTCGAAATTCGGGAGTTGTTGTGTGTTGATGTTTGGCTTTTGAAGTTGCGAAATCCCGAACCCCGAAACCCCGAAGTATTGGTCCCACATTCGTTACACTTTCGGAATTCGGGAGTTGCTGTGCATTGATATTTGGTATTTGAAATAGTGAATCCCCGAACCTCGAAACCCTGAAGTGTTGATCCCACTTTATTTTCACTTTTCGGAATTCAGGAGTTGTGGTGTGTCGATGTTTGGCATTCGAAATCACGAAATCCCGAAGTGCTAGTCCCACCTTCCTTTCATCTTTTCGCAATTCGGGAGTTGTTGTGTGATGATGTTCGACATTAGTAATCACCGAAACCCGATTGACCTCTGTTTTTCCACAAAACTGTAGTAACATGGTAGGAATTTTTGTTATAGGAACAACTCTATTATTATAAGGAATGGACTGGTAGAATCGATGGAGGATTTTCATCTGGGATAGAGGTAGAATAGAAATAACCAATTTTTAGCGCAATTTTTCTAAGAGTTCTGCTCACCATGAGATCATACACTTTAAGTTTTCGAATTTCGTAATTAGACTATTGTTTAATGGCATAAACCGTAGAGGACAAAAGGGATCCTTCGAAGTAAACTAGACTGGTGTAATAATGATGTTATGGACATAAATGAATCTTATCTTCTCTTAGTTTCTAAGCTTAAACGAAATTGAATTATGTCATAGAAAATAAATTTTTTTTATGGTGAATTTGAGGTTCATTAAATGGAGGTTTCACACTCGATAGGGAGGGTGAATTCAATCCCATGGATGAGGTGGAACGGTGTAAAACTGGTGGCAGTTTTGACTGCCATGTGATAGGCCTATAAAGCGGAAAACTACATATGATGCCAGTTGGTATTATGTTTGTTGATGGTGCGTTGGACCATGGTTTTGATGAATTTATTGACAGCCTCAACCTATCCATTGGACTAAGTGTAGTATGGGGAGGTAAACTCATGGGTGAAGCCTAATTTTGAGGAGTGTTCGACAAAGATCTCATTCTCAAAATATTTACCATCATTGACAACTAACTGTCGCGGGACTCCGAACTGGGTAATGACATGGTTGAAGAAAAAATGCGTTGATGTGTCAACAATGTTGTTAAATGTGGGCATGGCTTTGGCCCATTTGGTAAAATAATCGAGTGCCATGACAATGTACTTGTTTCCATTACTGGATAGAGGATGGAAAGTCATGAATTTTATGCCCCATTTACAAAATGGGCTAGCTGTGATAACTAGGTGTAGAAGAGCGGGTGGAGGTCATGCTTTGTTTTCATAAAGCTGGCATTTATCACATCGCTTGACAATGTGGATGCAGTCATGAAACAAATTGGGACAAAAGTAGCCTGCTCGAATGGTTTTTTGGGCGGTGGACGTACCCAAGAGGTGACCACCGCAAGCACCACTGTGGAAATCGTTCAAGACTCTGTCAGCTTTGTTGACGGTAAGACATAGTTGAAGGATGGTATCAACCCCTCGTCGGTAAAGAATGTCCCCGAGGAGGAGGTATCGGGGAGCCTGATGGCGAATGCATCGACTATCATCCCGAGAGAGGTGAGATCCAAAATTTTATGTACGAAGGTAGATGAGGAGGTCGTCATACTAGGGGTCATCGGAGGGAATGAAGAATAGGTGTTCGTCGGGGAAATCCTCGTTGATGGAGGAAGCTTTGGCATTTGAGGAAAATCTGTAATGAGTTCTGCTAGGACTTGAGATTTCTTGCTTCTGGGAGTGGAGAAATATAGATCATATTCCTGGAGGATAACGATCCATCAGGCAAATTTGTCGTGGATCTATCGTCGACTAAGCAAGTACTGCATGGGGTTGGAATTTGCTACAATCTTGGTAGTTCGAAGTAGAATATAATGCCACAGTTTCTGGACTGTGAGGACACCTGCTAACATGATTTTTTCATCATTATTATACTTTAAGGGTGGTCCTGAAAAGTTTTAACTAATGTATTAAATCACATGTTCATGCCCGTCATCCCCTAATTGGATGAGGACTCCTATGACTGAAACAATAGAGGATGATAAGTAGAGGATGTAATCGTGATCATAGTCAGGGGGACTGATCAAAGGGGCATTGGATATAGCGGATTTTAAATTATCAAATGTTGTTTGAGCATGTTCGTCCCATCGAAATGGGATATCATGATGTAGTAAGCGGACAAAACCATGTGCGCGAGTGGCGTAGTCTGGGACAAAGCGATGTAAAAAGTTGGCTTTGCCTTGCAAGATCTGTAGTTGGCGTAAAGTCCTAAGTGGTGGGATTTTGTGATATCTTGGACCTTGAGGGGGTCTATAGTGATGTCGTGTTGGAAGACAATGAACCCAAGGAGGCACCCAACAGTGATGCAAAAGACACACTTGAGGGGGTTCAAATGGATAGTATATTGGCGACATCATTGGAAAATGATGCGTAAGTCGTCTAAATGATGGGTTCACTTTTTGGATCAAGCAGTGAGGTTGTCCAAATAAGCAAGGATAATGTGAGAAAGATGATGAAAAATGTAGGTCATGGCCCGTTGGAAAGTAGCACCAACATTTTTTAGTCCAAAGGGCATGACGCGATAAGAAAAGGTACCCCAATGTGTTGTAAAAGTGGTTTTGTACTGATTTGTTGAGTGGCTTTGAATTTGATTCTATCTGGAGAAACCATCCATAAAGGATAGTGCCTCGTGGTCGGCACAATCATCAATTATTTAGTCGATGAAAGGGGTTGGGAAGTTGTCTTTGGGACAAGCATGGTTGAGGTTGCGAAAGTCGGTGCAGACGCAAATAGTTCCCTGTTTTTTGTTAATAGGTATGGGGTTGGAGACCCAAGAAGTGTACGCAATGGGGTAAATGAACTCGACAAAGCGTAATTTGTCAATTTTGGCTTTGATAGCCGCAACTTTGGATGGGTGAAGGGGGTGTTTCTTTTGACGAACAGGGGCGATATCTGGCCATGTGTCGATTTGATGTTCGACTATAGAAGGATCAAGGCCAAACATCTTCGTGTATGACTAGGAAAAAATATCCCAGTATTCCTGAAAGAGATCTTTGTAAGTAATGAGTTCTTCAGGGGAGCATGCGGCGCCAATGGTGATATCTTCTATGATCCCTAGTTTAATGGAAATGTCAATTTTGACTGTGGGGGAGATGTTGGCCATGTTTCCTTCTTCAAAAGAATTAGGGGAAGGAATAGGGTTTTTGAACCAGTCAACATGCCCTGGAGGAATAAAATCCTTGGTTTTGATGGCGCACAGGGAGGCTTGGGTAGGAGGGTGAAATACTTCGTGTGAGAGGAAAAGTGCTCGATGATGGAGCACATTCCAAGGGAAATCAAGGGTATTCAATTCCTCCAGGATATATTCTTTGTGGTGAAAAATGAGAGAATACAGGATCCTAGGAGGTGACAGGGGGAACTGTCACTGGGTAAGTGTTATTGTCCTCCAGGGGTGAGGACATAGATGGGATATCGTGTACAGGGTGTGATGGCCCGTTGGACATAAACGAAATGTCACGATATTGTGGATGATATCTCATTCACACGGAGACTGACAAAGAAATATAATGAATGTTAGTAATGTGAGAAGCAATAGGGAGGGTCTGAGGGGGCTCAAGCAGGGATGTGTGGCATACCGCGACTAAGGTTTGGTGGAATTGAGGTAGAGATGGGAAATGATGAGTGTAATCGTTGTATCATGAGAATATGGAACACGTGAAATTGGTTTGTAACATTTTATTTCATGTGGTTGATGACTTCGTAGTAGCATCGGAGGTACTTGGTGGAGTGGTAAGAAATGGGGTTGCTTTGGGGAGTTGGATAAGATTACGTAACTCGGGAAGAGTAGGACATATATTAATGGGGTGTCCTTCTCTTTCGCATAGTGCGCAAGGAGGTTGAGCACGGGGAGGGAGTGGGGATATGGGCTCGTTCTTCCTTTGTTTCCCCCCAGTGGTAGTGGTGTTGCCTCCAGTTGCGGGTGAGGGTGGTGTGGCAGGAGCCTGTACTGGGATCTGCATTGGTAATCCCTATGTATGAGGAGGGAGAGATGGTGTAGGAACCATATCAGGTGGATGGAGATACCATACAGGGATGTTGAGCACCATGTTGGGAAGGGTGAGAGTAGCAGCTACCTGGAATGCTTGGACTCTAGGTGGGGGGTAGAAAAAGGGGATTTGGGTAATGGCTTGGGGGACTGTTTCCCAAACCAGGATTTTCCCTTCAATGGGGGGGAAATCCAGGTTAAGTGGTCCAGTGGTGTTTTTAGGGAATTCTTGAGGTAGTAGTTCGCCAACTGATGGAACTTTGATGTGGGGAGCAGCCTCACTGAGAGGAGTATGGTCTCTTATATCTGTTCTGTTAGAGGAAACTACACATACTTGTGTTGAAATATAAGGGTTTAGGAGAGGTGGTGCTCCATGATAAGTCCCTGACAAGGATGGGTCCTTGAATATCCCATGACCAATGTCAATGACTGAAAAAGCATATGAGCTAGTGCAGACAAGGGGGAGGATGTTATCAATGTTGGTGGAATGATTAGGCTCATAATGTGTAAGTTGGTCGATGGTGACGATTTTCCTGTTATGGGGGAACATCATCGTATGAAACACAGAAGAGGATACTACCTTCATAGCATACATGTAGCTACGTCCAAACAAGATATTGTAATAGAGTGGGGCATCGATAAATTCAATGTCAATCATGATGGTTTTTCCCCCAAGTTCTACAGGGAAATTTTGGAAGAGCCCTTTAGGGGATGATGGTCGACCGTCATAAGCTCTCAGGGTGATGGAAGATGGTACTAGCTCAGGTGAGCTGAGTTTCTTCCAAACGACTTTGGACATGATGCATGTGGATGCACCTTCATCGATAATGCACTGATAAACTGTGATTTTCCAGATCTTAACTAGTATCTAAAAATCTACTAGAGTGGGGAGGCGTGGTTCTCTATTATCCAAATCAAAAGTGATGAGTCAAGTATCAACTGGTTCAACTGCCCCCAAGGCGGAAAGAAAGGATTTGCACTATGATGGATAGGTTTGGAGGACCTCCAACACAGACATGGTTGTAGGGGATTGTGCTAAGTCATCAACTAAATTGTAGTTATGTGTTTCCCTAGCCTGAGGGTTATGTACATTCTATCATAGAGGTACACGGGGTATGTGAGGATTTGGTTCAGTGTTAGGGTGTGGAATCATCAATGGTTGTCCATCTGTAGCGAGAGATTCTTATGATATGGTTGGGGTAGATTCAGGAGGCATGCTCTATGTATGGTTGCGTGTTTGCAGAAGAATTTATTCCTCACTGGTATGGAGGATATTGCGATCGATCGAATTTTCGGGTTGATTGGGAATTGAGTTGTGATATTGCCCCATTTGTGGTGGGGATGAGGTTATATCTTGTTGGGTATTCATCACACCTTGGTGTGGAATAAGGTTTTTCAAAATGGTTGTAGGTGGTGGTTGAAAATAATTTTGTAGATCCCGCTGAGGGGAAGGTGGTGTCGTGGGGCATTGAGTGCTCATGGATTCTTTCATTCGTTTATAATCGGCAATTTGGGGGCAATAGTGAGTATAATGTCCATACTCACCACATAGAGTGCAAGGGAAGTTAGTTATTAGGTTATTGTTCTTTCCTTGTTGTGGTTGATTGTTATTGGTGCCCCCTTGGGGGTTTTGGTTTCCTTGATTCCGGTTGCCCCCAGCGGGACAATTTTGTTGGGGGTTATTTCCTCCTGGTCTTGGGTTGTTATTGTTTCGATTTTTCCCTTTCTTCTTGGAATTATTTGACTGATGGGATGGATATGCCATATTCAACTGTTCAAAATCATGAACCTATTGAATGGGAGAGGGTTGAACAAAATTAACACCGGCATGTGGTTGTCCTGGTGCAGGAGCAACTTGTCGGGGAGGACCGGGAAATGGAAAATATGGATTGTTTTGTGGAGATGATCCATATGGTGTGTAGGAAGTGGAAGTACTTCCACCACTATTTGGGTTATGTGCAGGGGTCAGGGGTGAACTTGTACTTGGTTGAGAATCTGGATGCATCATGGGTACCGGTGGGGGTCCTCCCAACGGTGGAGTGGGAGCCACATGATATGACTGTTGGTGAGTGGGAGGAGAGTAATAATATGTCTCTCCATATGGTTGTGAATATTGATTTGCACCATAAGTAGGTGATGGGTGGACGTAAGGGTTGAGATGTGTCATAGAACCAATCAACCCATCCACAGCGTGAGAAACCCCAGGTTTTACCTGGCCAAATGGTAGGGGTCTGGGTGCATCAAGAAATACTGTGTATAAGTAACCCGATTGGGAAAATATGAGGTCGAATTGTTGGGCCTTGTTGATGGATTCCTCTTTTGATTGAGGAAAAATGGATTCTACATCTTTGGCAATCACAAAGATGAGTGATTTGAGAAACCAATCAAGACATTGTTCTTTGGTGGTTTCTTATTTACACAAACTATGTCGTTGTCTCCATTCATGGATGTGGTCGACGATATGGATAGCAGTGGTTTGTTTGAACTCAAAGATAATTTCTAGACCAGTGTCATGACGAACTGGTAATTGAAAAAAGGACAAAAATTCATTGGCCAATGATTCAAAGGTCACATGGGACCCTCATTTTTCGTCCACATACCATTTGGCTGTTGAACTCGTGAGAGTTCTTTGAAACACCCTTAAGAGGATGGAATCATCCATGATGCTTTTTGAAGAGCACCATAAGTGGAAGGTCATACCATGGTTGGTGGGATATTCCCCTGGTTTTCCTTCAAACTTAGAAATATCTGAAGGCAATTTGGTAGGCATATTGGGTCAAGTGGCATCATGCAAAATGGGATCGTTCATGAATTTGGTTAAATCGAGAAAGTTGAGTGATGCCAAGTATGGCATATGGGGAGTTGGTGGAGGATTAGTTCTAGACATTGTGTGCATAGATAATGGACCTATCCCTTGAGATGGATTTGGTGGGTTTGTAATTCTCCCTTGAGCGGAAGTTTGACTCCTGCATCCTTGTGAAGGAGAACCAATAGAAGGATTGCCTTGGGTATTTGACCCAAGCAAAGTGGAACCAAGTAGAGATGATCCCAGAACAATAACACTCATTAGGGTGTGAGATGGTTGATCTGGTGAGTTGTCAAGACTAGGGACTCCTCCTAGAATAGGAGGGAGATTATGCAAGCATCTAGAATGACGGGGATTCTATGGTTCCCCTATGGTTCCGACTAGAAAAGTGGATGTGTGCAAATGGTGACAAAGAGAGATATACATGAACAAGAGAGTTTTATATTTTTGACCTTCACAAGATAGTATAACTCACAATTGCATGTAATCAAATGAAAATCATACATAAATCAACTGGAAAATAAACAAGCATGTGGATAGGTGGATTTTGACCGCATGGGGGAAAAACAAAAACAAATTCTTGTGTCCGAAAAGACCTATTGTCCTTCCCCTCAATTTAGCACTGGGCCTTCCAATAGCACTTGACAGTGGGTTCTGAAGCCACTAGAAGAGGAACTAGTTAAGGTTGAAGTAATTAATTATAATGAGGGGTAGAGGGTGCATATCTCGAAAGAGCTGGCGATATTTCCCAATAGCCACACAAAATATAATCAAGGTGTGATTGTAGCCCACAACTGCCACCTGGGTAGATATCCTATGTTTGGCCACTAAGTACCTCGGTCAAAATGCAACATTTATATTTTTGGCCTACGAAATGGGTCACGGGCTCGATATCCTCACAAGAGTTGGGTGACTCAAGGAGGGATGCACAGAACAACCGGACCTCAACCTTCGACCCTTCATGGGTATCTCCCTGCCTTATGGTATAGGAACACTTAACTTTGGAGGATTTGAAAGATCCTTATTCTCAACTTCTATTGTTTCAAAATGTGAGAACCTAATAACGGGGGGGGTTTTGGATGCCTACCCTCGATATCCTACCTAGACTAAAAATTCATTTTGGCACCTCCTGTGGAGGAAAATTTAGTGAGTTCTTAGAAAAAGTTTAAATGAAGTCGGCTGAAAGATTGGGGTCATGGACCAACCTTGTTTGAATTAAATTGTCATGGATAATTTCCAAAGAAGTAGTCAGATCTTTCAGAATTCCTTTGAAGTACTTTGTGGGTACTTAAAAAGAAACCTTACTTCGACCTCCACTATTCTAATAGAAATTATGTGTGTGATTAGTGTCTTTGTGTGCAAGAAAGTGAAAAGTGTGCACAAGATTTTTAATAAGTTAGGTGTAAGATTGCAACATGTGGACTTCTTGTGGTCCTTATAAATATTCTTACCTAGCTTACTACGTTTCTTTGGTACGACCTTGCATAATTTTTAAATCCCTAAAGAACTAGCAATGTGGACATATGGGTCCTTACTTAATCCTTTAAACTCCCTAGAATGTTGTCTAAACTAGAAAATCTTTTGAAACTATCCTAATATTGTAGACATGTGGGCATGTATGGGCTCGTTACTTGATCTTTTAAACTTTTCTAGAGTGTTTCCTAAACTAAGAAATTTTTTAGAAACTATCCTAAGATTGCAAACATGTGGGCATATATGGGCCCTTACAAAGATTTAAGATGATTTCCAAAACTAAGAGGTACCCTAGGGGGGCTTTGTCCTCTCCTAATGATTTTTTAAGGGAGATGAAACTTCCTTTCAACCACCTTTTCTGATTCCCAAGATTACACTAGGGTGCAGGGGAAGAACATACTTGAGGGTTAAAATTGATTTCTAGTACCAAATTAATTGATTGTGTTTGAAAAAGAAATAACTTCAACTCAAAATTTTAAATGCCAAATGATCCATCCATGTGGAAACAAAGTAAAGAGAAGAATTGTGATTCTTTTTACCCCTATGTGCTTATGTTAGATAACCTTCCTTGTG
>SNQJ01S0145509.1:29271-43837 GCA_010110895.2 Picea sitchensis | reverse complement strand
CTGCAATTCTTCCATTTAACATTACTGAGACATTCAACATTATGGAGCCATTATTATGGTACGGGTTAAAACTGACTTCGCCATTACTTTTCCACAGAAGTAGTTTACGCGACACCAACCAGGCAGGGCGTACGTGTAAAGCTTTTCCCATTTACTAAACGTCGGCACATTTGAATAATGTGGAATCGAAATCAAAGCTATATGTGCATCGTCAAAAATAGAGACTGGTTAATCTCTCGGTACAAACTTCAAATGGCTTCAAATCTGTGTATAGTCGAGATCAAGCACAGTGAAGTACACAATTATTGTATCAGTCATACAACAGTATTGAACGGAATGACAACGAATAGTATTCAACGGTACTGAAGGACAACGAATAGTATAAAAGAATTTCTAGGTTTACATTGTGTTAAAGTTTAAAAACGTTCCAAATAAGAAAGGTTTCTGAATCGAATAATGTAGTCTGATCACAATTGTCTTCTTCCTCAGTGTGTAGTTTGATCACAATTTTCTGAATCGAGTAATGTAGTCTGATCACAATTGTCTTCTTCCTCAGTGTGTAGTTTGATCACAATTTTCTGAATCGAATAATGTAGTCTGATCACAATTGTCTTCTTTTTCAGTGTGTAGTTTGATCACAATATTATTTGGTTAAAATTAAACGTCATGCAATGAGTTAATGATTTGTTTACTGTCTGGTGCATCCTGTTTATTGGAGGGTGAATAGTGTGTATCTAAATGACATGATGTACTAGAGAGATAGTGAATCAATCATTAGCTCACTACATGATGCTTAATATTAATCTAATAACATGAATAGTTTTGAACCCTACCGAAGAACAACAACTAATAGTATAATTTTTTTTCTAGATTTACATTGTGTTAGAAATTGATATTGAATTACCTTTGAACTATTTATACAGATTTTCACTGACTGTGCATCCTGTTCATTAGATGGTGAATAATGGATATCGAACTGATAAGATATACTAGATAGATAGATAGTGTATCAATTATTAGCTCACTACATAATACTTAATATTAATCTAATAATATGAATAATTTTGAACCCTACTTAAGAACAACAACCAATAGTATAAAATAATTTCTAGTGTAGTTTGATCACAATTGTCTTTTTGCTCAGTGTGTATTTTGATCACAATTTTCTTCCCATGGATGTTCTAATTACATTTTAATTGGTTCTTCAGAATTAGTTGAATATTATTTGGTTAAAATTAAATGCCATGCAGTGGGTTAATGATTTGTTTATTGTCTGGTGCATCCTGTTCATTGGATGGTGAATAGTGTGTATCAAAATGGCATGATGTACTAGAAAGATAGTGAATCAATCATTAGCTCACTACATGATGCTTAATATTAATCTAATAACATGAATAGTTTTGAACCCTACCTAAGAACAACAACTAATAGTATAATTTTTTTTCTAGATTTACATTGTGTTAGAAATTGATATTGAATTACCTTTGAACTATTTATACAGATTTTCACTGACTATGCATCCTGTTCATTAGATGGTGAATAATGGATATCGAACTGATAAGATATACTAGATAGATAGATAGTGTATCAATTATTAGCTCACTACATAATACTTAATATTAATCTAATAATATGAATAATTTTGAACCCTACCTAAGAGCAACAACCAATAGTATAAAATAATTTTTAGTGTAGTTTCATCACAATTGTCTTTTTGCTCAGTGTGTAGTTTGATCACAATTTTCTTCCCATGGATGTTCTAATTACATTTTAACTGGTTCTTCAGAATTAGTTGAATATTATTTGGTTAAAATTAAACGCCATGCAGTGGGTTAATGATTTGTTTATTGTCTGGTGCATCTTGTTCATTGGATGGTGAATAGTATGTATCCAAATGACATGATGTAATAGATAGATAGTGAATCAATTATTAGATCACTGCATGATGCTTAATATTAATATAATAACATGAATAGTTTTGAACTCTACCTAAGAACAACAACTACTAGTATAAAATAATTTCTAGATTTACATTGTGTTAGAAATGGATGTTGAATTACCTTTGAACTGTTTATACATACTTTCACTTACTGGTGCATCCTGTTCATTAGATGGTGAATAGTGGGTATCTAACTGATAGGATATACTAGATAGATAGATAGTGTATCAATCATTAGCTCACTACATAATACTTAATATTAATCTAATAACATGAATAGTTTTGAACCCTACCTAAGAATAACAACTAGTTGTATAAAATATTTTCTATATTTATATTGTGTTAGAAATGGATGTTGAATTACTTTTGAACTGTTTATACAGACTTTCACTCACTGGTGCATCCTGTTTATTGAATGGTGAATAGTCTGTATTTAACTGATAGGATATACTATATAGATAGTGAATCAATCATTAACTCCCTACATAGTGCTTAATATTAATCTAATAATATGAATAATTTTGAAACCTACTTACTAAAAACAACCAATAATATAATTATTTTTCTAAATTTACAGTGTGTTACAAATGGATGTTGAATTACCTTTGAACTGTTTCTACCGACTTCGTAGGATTCATCATGTCAATTCAGAGCAACTAAATGTCGCCATGATAATGCGCCGTTCTCATACGATCTTCATCTTTGATGGAGATCCATTATTGTGTATAATTGCAGGAACAGCATCAGACTTTATCTATATGACATGGCCAAATTGCGTTCATTTATTATATCAGTCATTTGATTTGGTCTTCCTCTAAACATTACATTGCGATTCAATTATTGCCATTATCAACACCACGATATGTACTAACATGATTGCAAATAATTCCATGAATTGCAATAATTTAATAACACACTTATATGATTGCAAATTAAATCCAGCATTAGCAAATTTTGCAAAATAATTCCATGAATTGCAATAATTTAATAACATAGCAAATTTTGCAAAATAATTCCATGAATTGCAATAATTTAATAACACACTTATATGATTGCAAATTAAATCCAGCAATAGCAAATTTTGCAAAATAATTGTACAGCATGTCAGAGAGATCCAATATTCTATCTTGGTAACACTCATGAATAACATAATTATATTAAAATTTCATAACTTTTGGAAAAAAAAAATCCATGGTCAATGTGTATTATTAAAAAAAATTAATGAATAAGATTAAGTTTAATGCTAATTTAATAAATACAATATAAAAGAGAATTTGGTTCTAGAATGTACAATATAAAAGAGAATTTGATTCTAAAATGTATTGAATCAAACTATGTACTAAAAAAATCCATGGTCCATGTGTATTATTTAAAAAAAAGAATGAATAAAATTAAGTTTAATGTTAATTTAATAAATACAATATAAAAGAGAATTTGATTCATGTATTGAATCAAACTATGTATAAATAGTAAATGCAAGGTTATAATGATGGGAGTTAAGTTATGCTAGTTTAAATTAATAAATAATCTAACTTGTAAGAACATTTAGACATGTATGATGTAAATAAATTTATATATATATATCAGGTGGTAGGCTTTCCACAATGAATTCAAGCTTTGTAAATGTTAAAGTTGGAATATAATATAAGAAAGTTGCCGATAAAACAAGAGAGACTATGTTTCTACCAAAGGAAAGGAGGGAATGGGGCTTATGTGAAAGTAAATCATCTCTTTTCTACTTGTACCTTAAGTAAAGCCTCCCACCTTCTTTGACTTATCAAACCAATAATTAAATGCATGTAAGAGGTTGGTGTGGAAGTATGCTTACACAATCATGGGGAAGTGTAAGAGTCCCACATTCCTCTTGTTGAAAGTAATGTTAACCATCATTCCTCCAATGCTCTCATTTCCATTCACTCAAGCATTCATTCCATCACACTCAGATTCATGCTCTTAATTATTTATGTTGTGTTCTCCATTGCTAACCATTACAAATCTAGAAATTGATCAAATCAACATTGTGAAGGGAAAACTTCAAATGATGAAATATGGATGGTTGTAGGTGAGCATAGAGGCCAGGTAAGTTAGGAACCCATCACCCATTGTGCATTTGTTGATTTCTAGATGCTCGAGAGTCAAGTATTGTTTTTACTAGAGTCACTAATATCCCTAGTGGAGTCGTCAATTCTGTTACGAGGAAAATCTCTTTATGGCTAGGGGAAAACCACAACAAATAGAACGACACCCATAAATCAACTCCAATATCAATTATGCTATATAAATGAAATGCTAACAAGAGAAGGCTAGAATCCTACCTTGTTCGGACAAAGACCATCATTGAGCACATGACCCAAAGCTTTATACGTGCAACTTGTCCTCAACAACCAAGATACACACGCATGTGGTAATGATATATAATGTTAGCATATAAATTAACATAATCCATTAACATACAGAACAAATAAGCCCATGGAAAGAAATACAAATATTTTCAAGATATGAATTGGACGAGAAAATAGTATTTCTATTAATGTAATCAACATAAGTATATAGGTGAAAAACTTTTGTAATGACCCATATCAGAACTGAGAAACTAAGTCCCTCCAATTGGTCCTCCACCACTTCAATCCTCCACAAAGGCAAGCTCACATGTAGTAGGAGTCAATGAAATTCTCCATCACAAGATAGGAAGAGCTTGGGGGTTGAACACAAGAAGTTCAGACTTTCAAGGAAAAATGGATGGAGACTCACTTTGAGGTGAAATTTCTCCAGAGTGTCTTTGCTCTCAATGATGAATTGTCTTCAAGGCTTGGATATGGCTCAATTTATAGCCTCCAAATGGAATTGAAGGGTCGAGTTAGAGTGTTTCCAGTATATGGAAGGTCAAGGATCATTGATCACGTGACATGGCATGAAAACCCATGATATTTTTTAATTTTTGAGCACCAAACCTGATGTACGCGGGATGTCATGGAGCAACCTGTGTATACACAAGATGTATCACTATAGGTCATATATATGAACAAAAACATGTATTTTTATCTATGGAGTGAAAAAAAAGTGGAAATGAAATCTGCAGAGGGAAATGGAAGTCTATCCTAGCAAGATGCATGAAGTGTGGAAAAATATGATATAAAAATCCTTAAAACAATGGTCATAACCCCGAATTGATTCAATCTGTACTTGTTTAATTTCCTTCATCTTTGTAATGTATTGTGACTCAAACTTTGGCTTCTTGAACTCTTTCAACATTGCTCTTCTGATCTCTGCCAAAGTCTTGGCTTGTCCTGTAGGCATGGTACTTTGCAACTTCATGTACCAGACTAACGCAAGACCTCTAAATGTTGTTTCCAATTGCGCAATATTCACGGCCTCATCCTGAACATTCTTTGTATCACAATTTGTCTCACATACAAACATATGTTGTTCTGGGTCCTCTGACCCAAGCCCCTAGAACTCAGGCAGTATGAGGGTATTTTTTACCCCTACCATCTTTCTCTATGTAGTACTTCCTCTTGGCGATGCTAGTTGACTCTAACTCTTCGCAGTGCTTCCACTTCTATGATTTCTACTACTTTGTCCTCCCTTGCTAACTATAAGTGATTTTGATAAGTCTTCAATGATTATCTCAGATTGTGGTGACACACATAGGGTTGTGGATTCGATACAGGATCCAGTCTAGGTAGGATTTAATGACTCTTCTATTATAGGACTGGGCTATAGCCCCTCTTCCTCTCCTTTTATGTGGTATCTCCATGATTTGGAATATTATGCAAGTCCCTCTCCACTTTGGCTCACTGAGTGGCTCTCCTTTCTCATCCCCAATATTTCACTTGTTGTACCTCCTACCACTACGTAATAATCCAAATTCGTCTTCTTCCTCTGATACAACCTATTCAGTACTATGCATCCTCAGTCCCTCCCTTCCTTCTTTCTTTCTTCCTTCACTCTCTCTATTCCTCATACTATCCACTTGTCATCCCCCAATTCACCTATGTGCATGAGCCCCTTAGCAGCTAGACTCGAAGGCCATCACACACTTGTCAGACAAAAACATATTTATCCATGTACCCAATGATTTCATGAACCTTCCATGCGGACCTTTGAAGAAGTCCCTTTCTACAACATTATATGATTGGGTACAATCTACTGCAAATTATGTAATATACCCTCCTAATATACTATCCAACCATAAATCAACTGTGCGAGAAGTTTTATTACTTACAAAATTCAGTTGTCTTACAAACTTGGGATTCCAATTCCTCGACATTGTGGTTCGCTATCTTCCAGTATTCTCCACTAATATTTCTAACCACTCGGTCAAAATAATCAAAAGTTCGCCAAAGAAAATTTCATGCATCTCTGTATACACATACCTTTGCATCCATTTCTTATCACTTATCCAAGGGTTTCTATTATCTTTCCAAGCAAACTTTCGTTCCTTCCCTTCTAGCCATTCCAAGAATTCTTTCTTCGTTATCCTCCAAAACATTCACTCAATCACAGATTCTGGGTCCCAGAAACATAACCATTTGTTGGTGCACTAGTGTAAGACCTTAGGTTCAAGTTATCTTAACCAACAAAACCCTTCAGATACCGACCTTTTCAGCATCACCTGCATGCAAGTGAAGTCTCACCCATGGCATCTGTTGGGGCTATAGGAACCAAGTTTCTACAGTAGTGAGGGAATGGGAGGTGATCATTTTATTCATTCTTACTTATCGGTTCTATGTGCGTTATTATGTATTTGTTCTTCGTTGGTTACTTAGTGAATTCAATTACATATTACCATTATACTTCAAATTGCAACATAAAACCAATTACTATAACATTCATAACTATTGCGCAATGATCACACATAAACCAAATCTAGTCTAACATACATCAAGAAAGTATCCATGATCAATTAGATAAAAGAAAATTAAAAAAATAGTTAATGTGGTTCACCCAACTTTGGGCTACATCCACAATGAATGGCTTCTTTGTTACGCTTTTGGTAATTGTTTGAAGCTTGCGCACTACACTTACAAAGATACATCCTGCTATTTTTTCTTTCACCTAACCTAGCTTCTCTATAGTGCAAGCCTCTCTCTCTCTCTCTCTCTCTCTCTCTCTGCGCAATATCTCCTTAACATCCAGACATAGACTCAATAGTAACTATGGAGAACCCCTATTCTCCCAACCCATTACATATTTATACATGAATTCTAGGGCTCAAAACCCTACTTTTCTCCTCCCAAAAYCCTATTATAATTCATGGTAACTCAAGTTGACTTGCTCTTCGGGATTCTTTACCTACTTTTACGTTTGCATGATGATTTTTCTTTCTTGAAAGTTGGTCTTCCTTCTTTTACACACCTTTTTTCTTTTAGCATGCTAAACTATTATCCTTCATTTTCACCTATATTATTCTCTTTCTTTATTCTTCTGATTTGTTCTTCTTACTACACACTGTACTCTTGAATGTACCTCAACTGCGCACTTCCAAGCCTTCCTTGTCTTCCTTCTTCTTATTATTCTTCTCACATCTTCCATACTTAGGATTTTAATGAATATTATTTCCACAATACCCGTCCAACAATTATCAATCAACATTGTAGCATAAAAACACATGAATGCAAAGCGTTTGACAAAATCACATAAAGATAAATGACATCATTGGACAACAAACACTAATATCCTAGCCTATCACATTTGGGGATATTATAATTGGGTTCTTGAAAATCAAGTTCAAAGAGAATTACACGGGTCCTTAAAGATATATTATTGAAGTTTTAGTCACAAATCAACTATGACAATTTCTATAGAACCAAAGAGCCATCCAAGTTTTGGGAGGATGATCTCCCCGGTGACTCCATCATTGAGACTCGAGATCTTGAAGAAATAGTCTCTAGTGACTTCACTAAAAAGATTTCATAGTTTCAAGAAGATCTATATGAAGATTCCTATGAGGATTTTATTTCATGTTGTGAAGATGTTTTTCCTGAATCCCCATCAATCCCAACAAAAGTTGTTCAAGCTACAATAGAGGGAGAAGGTATCCAAAGAAGTAAATGGTTGCATATAATTCTAGTCATTGCAAGGAGAATTTCATCCCTTGCCATATATTCCCATGGAAAACTTTCCTATGTTCTTCAAGAATACTTTAGAGGATGCAAAGAAACATTTGATTAAGTTTGGCAATGCTTGTGAAATTTGTAATGTCTCTGAAAATGATCTTGCATGCAAACTGTTTATCTTAACTCTAAAGGAAAATTCCAGTGAATTATTTTATTCATTGCTTCCCGAAGCCATCACTAGATGGGATGTATTAGAAAATGTATTCCTTGAGAGATATTTTCCAAGAAAATATCCATATTCCATTTTCTTTAAATTGGTTGAAACCCATATGAACGAGGAAGAGACAATCAAATATTTCACTTTCATATTTATGAAATTTCTTCATGAGATTCCTCAAGAAATGTATCCAAACATTGTCATTATTTTCAGTTTTTATGAAAATGTATTTCTTGTGAATATGATATTTCTATTGAAGCAAGAAGGAAAGTGAAATTGGAAAGCGTTAATCCAACGAGCTCAAGTCATTGAAATAAATGTCCATGACACCAATGCTAATATATTAAACTTCCCAATACTTTTTAAGACAATAGAGGAATGGATTCAAGAAAAATATCCTGTACATGCTCCATTGGAGGGAAACTTTGAACTCTCATGTGTTCAATTTGAGAGTAACAATCATGATGAAAATGTTGTAGTAGATTCTCAAATGGCACAACCAGTTATGTCAAGCCACAAGAACAATGAATACATTGGATGAACATAAATAATGGTAAGAGTCATTTCTTGGTATCAAACTTTTATGATGTTGATTTCTTATGTGGAAAAGAGTTCAATGACAAAGATATCCTCCAAGCATCAAAAGAAGGGAATTTGCAACAAGAGGGTCCATGGGTGATATGATTTGTTTATGAAGATAATGAAGTTGTTGATGAACAACAAAAGGAAGCCTTACAGTTCCCCACAAACATTCAACAATAATTAATTTTTTCAACCTCACCATGGAAGCACAAGCATTGTATATAAGAAGAATGCTTTCAAGACATTGTTGATGAATCAAGAATCTTGAATGTAGTCAGTAATAAGGAGAAATATGAGAATATTTTCAAACTAGAATATTTTCATCCAACCAAAGATAAAAACAAACATGAACAACCAAGTATTTATTTCAATGAGTCATGGTTCCAAAGAATTTTTGGCCAATCAATGCGATCAGATTTCAAGCACATCTTACTCGGTTTTATTTCATTATTCTTTTAGAATCCTCTTGATGCCTCGATAGCAACTTTGATATGTTCCCCAATTTTTGAGTTCATTCCATAGATCAGTTGGATGCTTGAATGTCTCCATTGGAAATCTACCTACACCTAAAAGTGTCATTTTCCTCCAAGTAAGATAGGGCAGGTAGATCTTGTTTGTACATAGTTTATTTCTTCAGTTAAATTTTTGCACAATAAATAAATTGGTAAGTGGAGGTGATATTTGAAGATAACTGCATGGAGGAGGAATTACAAGAATCCATTTTGAAGATGACTCCATAGCCCAATGGACAAGGAAATCGATCTTCATATTTTGGTGTTTTGAGTAACCCACAGGGGGTCACTATTCCATAATTTGAGCCAATTGTTGACCAAAATTTGGTTACCTTGATTTCTCGTTCTTGGAATAATAATAATAAATTGATTTCATAATAAGGAGCTTTTGAAATATCATTAGTTCATGGAATATCCGCCAGTATCTCCTTCATCACACATTTTTTTGATTCAAAATATGAGTCTGTATACTCAAGATATCCAGTTTTTTTTTAAATCGCCCAAATAACGTTTTTTCCATGTGCAACACAACTATTTTTTTTTGGAACTAAGAATTCTTGGAACCACTCTCATGTTATTGGAATTCATAGAATGATGTTCATTTTCTTGGAACTCTCTTATTTCCATATTACTCTCATCTCCCATATCTTGTTATCTCACATAGAGTTTTCTTGAAATTTTCTTATCTCCTTATCACTCATATCCCCTTCCTATTCTCCACACTTAATTTTTTTTAGAAATTTTCACACATTTCCCTTTCCTGTCTTACAATTTCCCCCCATTTTACTTGGTTTTATTTCATATTTCCCACAATACTCTACACTACTCCATACTCCTTTCTCTTCACTTCACCTCATCCCTAGTTCCATACTTTTTTTGTGTGTGTGCATATTTCTCCCTCCCCCCTCACCTCCACGGGTTCACCTTCACCTCTGATCCATCCCCTCACTTATGATTACCCTCCTTTTTTCTCCTCCCTCCTCACCTCCTTTGGTTCACACCCACTTATCCATCCAGACCCGCCTCACCTCCGAAAACCCACCATCACACCTCCCTCCCCTCTCATTCCATTTCCCATTCCCATACTTAACTTATTTCCTAACTCATCCCCCTTTTGTTGTTAACCAATCATTCGATGACATATGGAAGCCAATGGAATAATGACACATGGAAACCAATCAAACAATGACATGTGGTAGCTAATGACATCATTAAACATGGCATCCTATTACAACTTTTCACATTATGACACATGGTTATGATGTGGGATATGACTCAATGTTGACCGAGTAATGACAGGGATGATTACTAGGTGTCAAATGGCATGCGGTATTCACTCAATGAACCTATGAAATAACGCCTTCATTCATGTAAATTAAAAAATACCCCTAATTTAACTAGATATTGATAAATATCTCCCAAAATCATTTTTTTCAACCCCCTTCCAATACACATTTCCAATAAAAGAAACCCCTATTTTTACTAGATACCCATTTTTATACCCCCCAATACTTATAAGCCCCTTGATACCCCACATCAGCCCCCAATACCTACAATATCTTGATTTTATTTTTCACAATTAAAAAAACCCCTTTATGAATGAACATGATAAGATATTGGTCAACAAGGTGAAGCACCCGTGTCGACTGGACACTTAGTGGATATTGACTAGGCTATCAAATATTTTATTAATTCATGAATTTTCTCAGGTTTGAACCTCCATAATCTCCTTATGTTACACACGAAGTGTATGTTAAGTTCTACTATATAAACAATTAAACCTCAATCTCCACAATGCATGTGAGATTGAATTTCCTTTTAAAGGGGAGAATTGAGATGAAGGGACAAGATTGACCAACGAATTGATGAATGGATGTTGACCAATGAACTTCTAGAGGTCATAACTTGAGATATGAGAGACGATTTGGAAAAAATATACATTGTTGGAAACATAATTCAACATGGAAAATGCTAGAATAGGTTTCAAGGGATGAAATTTTCTATAACTCACCCATAAATTAAAATAACACTCAACTTAGTTTCCATGGTTTGCTGATAAATCTGCTTGGTACCTCAACTTCACAAGCTTATATCTTGAGATCCAAAACTCCAAATTGTGCTCAGGAGGACTCGTTAGAAATTTGGAATGATGGATATTGCATATAGGATGGTTTTTATGGCTAAAAGGTCAAATATCGTTCCCAAAAAATTAAAACATAATCCACTTTTAAAAAGATAGTCAATTTAAAATTTTCAAAATAAACGTTTATTAAAAAAACTTTTATTAAATATGAAATGAGATCTACTTCAAAGAATGGATTTCAATGATACAAATTCATTAATGATAATTCAATGAGGAATTAATTAAAGTGGTTATTCCAAGAAGAAAAATGTGTGGAAAGACTAAAACCCTAACTACTTCAAGAAAGCATTGAAAGTTGATTTTAAAAGAACGAAGCATCATCAAAGAAAGTGTTAGAAGGTTGCATTATAACATAAAAAATATTATAATATAAAGGGTAAAACCATCAACATGCATCCAAACTTCTGATATGGAAACAAAGATCTCCATCTTCTTTCCTCTCCTTCTTCTACACCATTTTTCTCAAGGTTTTATGATTGTATTTATGAACTGAGCATAAGGATGAGTTCTTGATTTTTTTTCTTGTATTCTTCCAATACTTTTAACTATAATATCATGGAGTAATTACAACCATGTATGTGACTACCATATGTAAGCCATGATCGTCTATTTGATTCATGGATATTTCTTCCTTGTGTTTGACAAGCTTTGTTTTTGAACCACTAGTCAATTGGTTTACTGAATGCTTTGTGATGAAAAATATATTTCATTTAATAAACTCCACAGAGAAGTACTTTGGGGCATGAATATAATGATTTCTCAGATCTTGGTATTTATGGGTTTGAGATTTTTAGAGTGTGCTTATCAAATTATTTTTAGTTTTAACCGCATTACTCTTTTAAAGTTCTCTAAAATGATCAATATCATTTCACTCTTCTTCTTGCAAGAAAATATGGTTGCATCTTCTGTATTCACGTATTTCAGATGGTTGTATAAATTATGTTGAGTGTACATTTATTTTGATATTGAATCCATTCTTCAATATATTTATCATTAAGAGGTTACTCATTGTACATAAAGAGAAGATTTGGTTATCAAGAACCATTCCATATAAAACTAAGCAATAAAGACACGGTGTTTGCTATCTAGCATTCTCCCCAATCCAAGAGAATCAAAATACATCTTTCAGATTATGACAGAGGAGTACCACTTATATAAAAAATAAGGGGGATTCATATCCTCATGAGTTTGTTTTTGGATATTAACCAATCTAAACATAAACATTTTTGGCGACAATACTAGGGAATGATTTGTTTTCAATAAATTTGGTACTTTATAGGAATCATGGTCAAATATTATTGGAAAGATAGATGTTGTTTGGTTAGTTTTGAAAGAAGATCTAAGGATTGATTCAAGATGAACTGGGTTCTTGAAAATCACGTTCAAAGAGAATTAAATGGACTTAAATATATATTATTGAAGTTTCAATAATACATATTATTGAAGTTGTGAAAATTTCTATAGAACAGATTTGTGAGGATGATCTCCCTAGTGAATCCATAATGGAGACTCAAGGTCTTGAAGAAATAGTCCCTGGTGACTTCACTAAATTTATTTTAGAGTTTCAAGAACGTATATATGAATATTCCTACAAGCAATTTCTTTCATGTTGTGAAGATGTTTTTCCTTCCCCATCTATCCCCTCCACAAGCAATTTCTTCATGTTGTGAAGATGTTTTTCCTCCCTCGTCAAGCCCAACAAAAATTGTTCAAGCTAACAGAGGGAGAAGTTATCCAAAGAAAGAGACAATTGCATATAAGTCCTCTAAATTTGCAAGGAGAAGTTCATCCCTTTACATATATTTCCATGGACAAGTTTCCATGTTCTTTGGGAATACTTCAGAGGGTGTAGATAAACATTTGATTAAATTTGACAATACTTGTGAAATTTTTAATGTGGCTAAAAATTATGTTGCATGCCGAATGTTTATCTTAACTTTAAAGGAAAATTCTAGTGAATGGTTTTATCATTGTTGCCCGAAACCATCACTAGCTGGGATCTATTATTAAATTTATTTGTCGAGAAATGTTTTCCAAGAAAATATCCATATTCCCTTTTATTGAAATTATTTGAAATCCATATGAACAAGAAAGAGACAGTCAGAGGTTTGACTTTTATATCTATGAAAGTTCTTCATGATGTTCCTCAAGAAATGTATCCAAATGATGTCATCATTTCCAGTTTTTATGAAAATTCCTTGCATGTGAATCTAACATTTCTATTGAAGAAAGAAGGAAAATGCAACTGAAAGAGTTAATGCAACAAGTATGTCAATAGAGAAATGTCCATGAAACTGGTGCTAATATATTAAACTTCCTAATACTTTTTCAAGACAAGTAAAGGAATGGATTAAAAGAAAATTTTGATGAAAGATGTAAAGACCCTCGTGTAATTTAAACTACCATTGAATTAAAACAGAGCAGTAAAATTGAAATTCACTCAATCTTGCATATTCAATCCGACATTTTAATAAATAAAATTTCTACAATTTCATACCAAAGATTCATAACTAACCCGACTGAGCACTCTATCCGCAGCAGCTTGCTCCTTAAGACACCCCAAAACCAGCCACCCTACCGACTAGTTCGCCTAGCCCTAGGACATCAATGGACGTCCTAGCCCTCCGAGCCCAAAACCCCTCAGCCCCGGTGCACTGTAAATCCCACTGTAACAACTCTCCCCCAAAACTCCAAGTTCTCCTCCCTCATAGAATGCATGAAAAATCAATCCCCTTCTCCCCCATCCTTCTCCTTCTCTTATGCCTCCTTCACCGCCCTCGCACATTCACTCATCCACCAAACACCTTATCCCTTAATTAATGACTCTATCCATCCATTTATTTCTATTTAATGGTCTTATCCTTTATTAAATATTTCCCTTTTACGTATGGGTTACGTTATCCCTTATGGGATACGTAACCCATTTAACATTATATTTCATTTTTTAAAACCTTTAATTTAATACTTAATAAATTGATGACTCACTTAATAATTAATCATTCATTAACCCTTAATTAAAGAGTTAATCATACTTAAGCTAATCATAGTAAAAAAATAATTAATTAATAACATATAATTAATTAAAGTTATATAATAATTAATTATAATTTAGCT
>SNQJ01S0145508.1:0-24074 GCA_010110895.2 Picea sitchensis | reverse complement strand
GACTACGAATTCTCCCTGTTACACACAAATCACATATTATATCCTTGTAAAAATCAAATCGAATTGAATTTAACTCTAAACCATTGAAAAACATTGATTACACATACATGTTATAAATCCATGATAAATTGATACAAAATCCTTTGAAAACTCCTTCAAAATGGTCAATAACATATACAATACCGGTGCAAAAAGGATTCAACCATCGCAACAAAACAATCAAAATATGATCCCAACATTACCCCCATGCCTAAGGATTTGCAGGTCCCACTACAAACAAAAATGAATTACCCAGCATGACTAGACTTGCTGAGGAGGGGGTGGATTAGCTTTAGAAGCTTCTTGTCCTAAAGACTTTGTCTTGGCCCTCTTGCAATGTTTCAATTGTGCCCGGAGGCTACAATTTTCATTGGTCATTTGATCAACCAAACATTGGAGGTAATTCACTTTTGCTTGTAATACCGCATTGTCCTAGTGGAGATGCCTATCCATAGTCTTTCTCTCTTCCAACTATTGCAGCAACTGAAAATTTTCTTGTTGTAATTTTTCAATGATTGGAGTATGATCAGATGTCTCGGAGGAAGGATTGAATCCCTTGATGGATGTAGAGAGTCTATCGGCTTTGGAATATGGTATAGGCATCTGTGAGGTAGGAGTAATAGAGGGTTTATGATAGGAAATAGGTTCAGATTTTACTTCTCTATCAGGCTCCAACTCTTCTGCAGAAACTTCCCTAAGTATTTTATGGGGACTTTCAAGATCAGAAGATACTTGGATAGGATATGAAGTTCTTGGGGGTTTTACATTAGGATTTCCACTTTCACTTCAGGTGCTTTTTTGAAAATATCCTCCTTTGAATCGATTGGCTTCTCTTATATTCATAGGGAATACAGGGAAATCTTGTTGAATTTCCTCTTTTAAATTCTTGGGTTGAGGATCAATAGATGTTGAGGGCATTGGATAATTATCAATAGGCTTTTTAGTTTTCTTTCCCAATGAGGTTGCAGGGGAATCAATAATTTTCTTGGTATTTTCTTCAGGTAGAGAGATAGCTTGAGTAGGAGGGTTTGTATTCTTTGGAGAATGAGCTTGGATGGAGTAGCAGTCCCTAAATCAAGTGATTTCTTGTTGGTATTTATTGTGAGATGGGGGTTTGAAAATTGATAGATGAATTCATCCCATTTCTTCCCCTGTTTTGTCAACTCGGTTATGCCAAGAAATTTGATGAGGTCATGGTGGAATAGACTGTTATGAGGATTGACCACATTCTCTCATACTTAGGAAGACATTTTCTCAAGACTCTTCAAGAAGTAAAAAGGAAAATTCAAGGGCTTGTTAAATTGGAAATGAGCTAACAGACGAAAATGGAAAGCTTTGAAAATAGAGTATCTACCTTCACAAGTTATAATTATGGTAATGATGATCAGGGGGTTAACCAACTCATATTTAATCCATTCTTTGGAGTAACCCTTATCTATAGAAACATTTTGAAACTTAGGCTTGAAAACTATGTTGTAGCTTGGCCGTGGAAATTGGTTGTGCTTGAACCAATGATCTCCAACCTGTGGCAGCTTCATGGTTGAGGAAATTGAATTCTCAGAGACCAAGAAGGCTAGAGAACCCACACATGCCATCCTCCCATCGAACCCGAGGGAGAATTGCAGTGAAACACCGTCATCGTGGCCCTGTAGACAGGCCAAGAACAGTCCCCACCCTGCGCGAAGGAAGATCTCCCTACACTCTGTGAATTCAGGGATGGACAGGAGCTCGGCATAGGAGGAAGGATTGTATCATTTGGGCATGGTTACAACATGTAGGATGAGAAGAGGAGTGAAATCGGGCAGAGGATGAGCACAATTGGGAAGAGGATGAGCGCGACAAATCAAGCATGCATGAGTGAAATGTAAATTGGAACTAACCCTCTGATTTTTAATGCGCTCAAGGTGGAAACGGTTGAATTCATGGGAGAATTCATCACGCATGATTTCCATGTGTGACTATTACTGTGCCGATTTTTAATTTTGAATGGTGTCCTTTGGAGGTAATTGTAATCATGAGAGAATTAGATCAATTTCCAAGTCTTCGACTTGGACATTTGATCATAAAAATGAATTTAGAGATTGTATAATTGAATTATCAAATGCCATTAAATCCATCTCATATTACTAACAAACAGGAAAATCAATTCAAACGATCTGTGTTTACCTGCAATCGTGGTCCCTTACAATGTGTGCACACCTCATCTGATCCTTCATATGGTGCATCATCCAGTCATCCACATGGCACACCATATGGTCTTCCAAATTGCACCCCATATGGTACTCTTGTGCAAAATGGAATTTGTTTGTATTGTCATGGATGTTTATCCNAATGTGTGCACACCTCATCTGATCCTTCATATGGTGCATCATCCAGTCATCCACATGGCACACCATATGGTCTTCCAAATTGCACCCCATATGGTACTCTTGTGCAAAATGGAATTTGTTTGTATTGTCATGGATGTTTATCCGTAGTACTCAACTTAAGCACTTCTAACAGCCATGGTGAACATGAGAAGAGACAGGATAAGATTTTTCTAGTGTTACTTGTTGTGTCATTATGCGTGCACATTATAACAATTTGTTCCTCTATATTAGGTCATGTAACACAATTTTGTAATGAACATTATGTAAACAAACTAGTTAAGTGGTCTGTCAAAAAAATGTACATCAGGTTTATAACACACAGTGAATTTAGCATTTCAATAAAAAATAACTGTTGATATAATAACCCATATCATGAAAACAATATACATAATTTTTTACAAGTATTCTACTTCTTCTTATCATGGATTATAAATAGGAAGTATTGTCATTTTTCATCTCATGAAACCCCTCCCCCACTCCTAAGTATTGTGACACCTCACAATAAAAAATATAAGAAACTAGTCAATTCTCCCAATAGCCGAAGATTTACAGCTTGTTAAGTGTAGAGATAAATTTCACATATATTTCTGATGAGACGGTTAGAATATGTTCCCCACCTATAGGATATAACATCCTACATATAGTTAAGAAGAGGTAGGCAAGAGATTTTTAAGATAGTCTTAAAGTTAGTTCCTAATGGAAGTTTTATGGAGTTCATTAACCTTAGCTTAACCATACATACTTCTTGTCAGCTTTGTCTACAATTAATGTCATACATTAGGACAAGTTTAAGATTTAGGAATTTCTTTTTTTTTTTTGTCAGATTATCATCCTCTCTAGGTAGAATGCCCGCTGCCAGCAAGCTTGTTCAGTACTCCGACGGGTTTACCTGGTCATACCATAGGTCGGTACCTATTGCTAGCAGACCTATTCAATATCCTAACAGGTTATCCTCTTACACCCTCAAATACTGGCCCACCATCTTTTAAGTTTTTAATATAAATATTGCTCTATGCAAGAATATGGGGGGACAACTCTAAAAAAACTTTACTTTTTCCTCTCTTTTTTTTTAGATTGGGATGGTATTTATGTTAGAGGATGACTCTCCTTTATGTATTCCTTAGAGATTTTCCTGATGTAAGGGGTACTTAAGAGAACGTATCCTATCTAAATTTATGGTATAATCAAGCATTTTTAGTGTGTAGTGGATGGTACCATTGGGAAAGAACAAAAAGGTATCTTTATGATCAACTCACTTTCTTCTTTTTTTAATTTATTGTGATGTTTCCATGGCTAACCACTAATCAGACCTCCTTGTTACTCTTTAATCAAAAAAATTTACTCACTTACTCAAGTTTCTTGGGGGAACTATACGAGTAACCTCTAAGTTTGATGGTCAAGGTATCACTTCCTTATATCCTCTAGTGGTGAAGGTTTTAAGAGAAACTGCCATTAAAGATGCCTTGAGAAAAAGAAGATGGAAATATTTGCAAAAATGTGGCTAATTACTGCAATTCATTATTCAATTGATGCTTAGCAAACAAAAAGGTTTAAATATAGAAATATTTTTGAAGGAAAATACTTCCCTTTATGTCTCCTTGAAATTGTCTACTCCTGGTGAAATAAATACCTACAAAATTCTCTAGAATTGTCTATCAACATACTTCAAATTATTTACATATGTACAGTCAAAAATTCAGAAAACAAATTCAAGAACAAGGGGGAACTTCCCCATCTACAAAGGCCAATGCCTTGTCAGTTGACATGACCTATAGAAAATCTTCTTTGGAAATGGGTCTGGGATAAAGTTTGAGTCGATGTTCATTCACTACGAAAGAGACTTTTCCATCGTCAATTGTTTTGATTTTAACAGCCCTATAGTCATACATGGTGACTACCTCATAAGGACCCAACCTCCGAGTAGAAATTTTTCCTTTGAAAGTTTTAAATCGAGAGTCAAACAACAAATCCCAATCAACAGGTTGGAAGTGTTTCTTCTTAATAAACTTGTCATGCCACTTGCTCCTCTAGTTTTGGACTAATATTGTTCATTGGATAGCATCTTGCCTAATCTGATCCAACTCATTTAATTGTAGGGTTCGGTTTTTCTGAGCCTCATCTAATTTAAATTCCAATTCTACGGAAATACGGAAAGTCCTTACTTGGAAATCTATTGGTAGAAGTACTTATTTCCCATACACTAGCTCATAAGGGGTATGCCCAGTGGTGTTTCTCCAAGTGGTCCGATATGCCCACAAAGCCTTTGGAAGCCTGTCAGCCCAATCATGATGATGTAATTGAACAATATTGGTTAAGATAGCTTCTATAACTTTTTTTGTGGATTCTACCTGACGATGACCTCAATCTTAGAAGGATCGACTTTAATCCCTTTAGATGAAATGTGATGTCCTAAGACCACTCCTTCAGTCAACAAAAATTTACATTTTTCATGACTTAAGGATAGGTTCATTTCTTGACATCTGATAAGGAATTTTTCTAAATTATCTAGGGATTCCAGGTAGGTATTCCCATATACTTTAAATTCATCCATGTATACCTCCACACAATCGTGAATAAGATCATAAATTATCCCTAGTATTGCTCGTTGAAATGTGGCAGGAGCATTACACAATCCAAATGGTAAGACCCTATAGGCACAGGTTCCCCAAGGACAAGTGAAGGTATTATTGTCATGATCCTCGGGTGCTATGAGAATTTTATTGTACCCGCTATATCCATCTAAAAATGAGAAGTATTTATTTCCTAATAGGGTATACAAGAATTGGTCAATGAAAGGAAGAGGAAAATAATCCTTCAGAGTGGACTTGTTAAGCTCCCAGAAATCGACACAAATTCTCCATTTTCTGGTTACTTTCTTTGGAACCACTACAAGCGGGGATACCCATTTACTGTCGGAGATGGGGTAAATAAATCCGACATTCAATAACTTTTGTATATCCTATTTTACTATATCCTTGAGTGTCGGGTTCATCCTTCTTTGGGGTTACCTAACAGGTGTTACCTCCCCCTAGGCATATATGTGATGAATGCATGTGTCAGGATGTATACCCTTCATGTCAATGTATTCCCAAGTGAATGTCCCTGATTTTTCTTTAAGGACATTGTTGGCTTTCTTGAACTATGCTTCCCTATTGCCTGCGTTGTTGACCCAGGGTTCATATCTTTAAAGGTACCAACAAAGCCTAAAACTATCGACCCTTCTAGTAAACCAGAAGGCAACGCAATACACATAATGCACTGCGCAGCCCCACCCGAGATAGATTTAAATGGGTGGCTGCAAGACTCAGGTGTTTACAGCCTAGAATTGAGCGAGAGATATGGAATCTATATTTTGAACCTTATTTTATAACTTGCGTTACGAACTACTGTTACTCTCTTTTATATTTTAACCTTCATGGAATCTTTTCTTGAAATCCCAACAACAATTAACTAAGCAATATAATAACTCATTCATTTATTACACATAGCATTTAAATACTAAAAGTATGACGAATATATGCATGCATTCATCACATTACACAGGTATTACCGTGGTTCACTCCCTCTTGGGATACGTCCAAAATGATTTGTCTCTTGGCTCTCTTATTATGGTAGTTCTGCAATCTCACATCGTGCGCTTAAAACTCTCCTCAAAGAGTTAAGATCTATGTGAGGTGAACTAGATCGCACCAGGCTCCTCATCCTACGATCTAATATTCAAGATATACCTTCTCTCCTCCGCTCTGGTTCAATCATTGTACAAAAGTATTTTATCTAACAAAAACCATTACATACTATATCCACCTCTACAAAGGTAGCGAATTGAACCTAACCAAACCTCTCTCTGATACCTGTGTATCTATATATTTATCTATCGGGATCTTCATCCATTTACACAAAACCTTACAAAAAACCTAACCCTACTGTCGTTAGGTTTTCCTTCTCTGCATGCGTTTTTTGCTTCCTTCCAGCTGTCACCTCCTTCTTGCATGTGCACGTGCTGTGCTTCTTACCAGTTGTCACTTTACTCTTGCACGCTTTCTTTCCCAGGATTTCTCTTTGAGCTGTCATTATTCTTCATGAATTATTTCTTTACCACTTCAGTCTGCTGCCAACAGGCCCCCAACACTGACATGTGACTAGTCCCAAGTCACCTAATCTTTCTGAGCATCCTCGATCTCCTCGGTGATCGTCTGGAACTTTTCCCTCAGCTCTGCTACTTTTGTTAGTGCCTGCGCAATCCTCTCCTTAATGGTATCCACTACCTGAACTGCCAGTTTGTCGCTCAGTAATCCTGCACATTCTACCTATGTCTGTGCCATCTATGTTCTAGTTGCTTTTTCCTGTGCGAATACTTATGCTACCCATTCATGTAATGGTTCTATTTGAGCATGACGCTCCTGTTTCTGTGTTTGTGCAATGATAAGTTCTAGTTACATATTCTTCATCTCTTGCGTCCCCTTGACGCATTTTGGGATTGGTATGGTCTTTTGCCTCTATTTGAGTTCTTGGATCAGTGCATTGATCCTTTCCTCTTCCTTTTCCCAGCGTTGAACCTGTGGATACTCCTCCAGTCTCATCCAAAGTTGTGCTACTTTATCGAGCAAGTCAGCTTCTGTGCTAACCCGTTTCTCCATCTTCTATAGTTTCACTATTGTTGCTTGCCTCCTTTTCTTCTTTACTTCCAGTGGAGTTGTTGGTGTCAGTTGTTCTCAGAGATCCTCAATATCCTTCTGGTATCAATCAATCTCCTGCATAATCTGGTCGATCTTTTCTGCGACTGGGAGTTCGTTTCCTTACGCAGTGCTTGGAAGTTTCATGAAAAGTTATCCCACTATGTGTTCCAATTAGTTCCTCCGTTTTGTATCCGTCTGAGTTTCGGATTTGGCTTGCTCATACTCTTTTTCCAACACTTCCTATTTCTTTGTTGCTTTCTGTAGATCAACTAAGTTTTTATGTGCCCGAGACTGCATCTTGTGGTCGATGCTAACCTGCAATTTGTACAGTTCCTTTGATGGCATCCATGTCAATACCAATTGCATGTGGTCCAAATCCTTCAGTGGTGTCTGTCCCACTATTTCGTCCATTTGTAGCATGCTCGGTTTTATGTAGACTGTTTCATGTGTGTGTGTGTCATTGGGAGGGTTGGGTCTCATTCTTCTACCTCCACTCTTTCATTGGTTTGTGTTGTCAACAACTCTATGCCTTTGTTGCTACTTGCTCTCTAGGCTTACCTGAGTGTCTTGAGGAGCTGTACCATTTCTGCCAACTCTTTTTGCAGATTATCCCTATGATGTGTTGCCTGATCGAAGTCTTCTGCTAGACAATCCTGGACCATTCTGGTAATCATTTCTCCATCATCCTCCTTGATCGTATAGTATAGTGAAGTTCATTGTGCCTTTGATTTCTTGCGCATGTCTGCTTCCTATAAAATTGGTCTCTTAGTTCCCCCCAGTTCCTGTGTGTTGGGATTTGGGGCGGTCTCCTACACTCCCTCAGCTTGCTTGGGTTGTATGTTGGTCTCTTTCTACCCCTTCTGGGTCCCTATCGGATTTTCCCCTTTATTTTCCTGAGTCGGCTTGTTTTGGCCCGTCCTTGGTTTCTTGGGCACTCAGATTTGTGGAGGCTATGTTTCTGCATGTGCTGCTTCTCCTTCTGCGGGTCCTTCTAGTACTTCCCAGGGAATCGATGGGATCCTCCATGCATCAATCCATTCACTAATGACCATGTCTATATCACCTTTTGTGATGCAATGGTGCATCGGTAGCCACTGTTTATCTGGATCCTGTCTTGGTTGTATCCACATGGCTTGACATGTATCCCATAAGTTAGCGATGTCCCCATATCGTGTGATGAACTCTGGTGTTATTATCCATGATCGGATAATAGCTTCATGTATGTCCCATAGGTATGCTTCGAAGATGATTCAATTTTCCCTCTTATGCTTGGTCTTTGGCCCCGATCTCAGTAATAGATATCTCACTCCTGTTGGCTGTGGTCTAGTAGAAAAAACTACATACTCTGGTTCCCGCCATCCCATGAAGGCTATGAGGGTGAGCAGCCATGAGTAATGGAATTTTGTACCGAGGTCCTGTGCATCCTTCCAGTCCACTTGGAACAAGTTTAATAGATACGACGCCTAGCTCACGAAAGTGCCCTCTGTGCACTAAGTTGCAACTATGATGACTCCTACTGGTATTTCATCTTTGCGGAATTTTATTAACAATTTACAGGCTAAGATGTTTTCACCCAATTGTGTCATTGCATTGTTGATCCATTTGATTATAATGCCTCTTGTCCCTCTGGCGGTACCATATTTCTACTTCATTTCCTCTGCTAATGCTTTCTCCTTGGATTTATCATCCAGAATTAGAGCGGGATCCATACCCCAGCTAGCTAGTCCTATTATCTGTGCGATAAGCTCAATAGTTATGGGGACGGGTCTGTCCATCCATATATTGCCTCCATGCATGACTGCTAACCGTTTCTTGACTCATGTTGTCGTGTACTGGCCTCTGCCAAAATGTGGAAGTTTCAGCAACCCTAAAGTGTCTATTCTGTCTAGTGCATCTGCCCATTGATGTGGTTGGATGATCATTTCTCCAAGTTGGTTTACCACTATGTTCTGCATAAAAACCCTCGGTGCAAGTTTCGAGTACTTGGTTTCATCTAATACGTCATGATCGGAATAATTAAGCTTCCCTATGTGACCCAGTATTTAGGGCTCTACCTGTACTCCCTCTGGTATGCGTGGTAGCATAATTTCTCCTATCGGTTTCTTGTGAGGTGAGCTCAGTATCATAACTTTGTCTTCCTACTGTGGTGGTTGGTACGAAGTTCCAGCAACTCCTGGTTGAGGCCTTGTAAGCCATTCTAGCCAAGCTGAGCTAGTTCCCATGGTCTCTTCTGTTGGTTGACCTAGGTTGGGTACCTGCAACTCATCTGGTTTCCCCTTTGATCCTTGGTTCTGTGTCATTCTGTTACCTTCTGTGGCTAGTTCAGTGATTTCTGGTTGTGCTTCCTATTTGGTTTCCGCTTCCTCGTTATGAGGTTCCTGTGTCACTGTTGGTGTGTCCTCTTTCATGTCCTCTTCTTGTGGCTACTGAATCTCCTCCAGTATCGGTGTAGATCTCATCGATATTGACGATCTCTAGTTGTTGTTGCTCGTTTTCTTCCTGCGATCCTCGTGACCTAGTTTGAACCCTAGTCTATCTGGCTATCTGGATTGGTTCGAAGGACTTTGGTGGTGCCATAGTGGTGAGTGTTGACCATTTTCTGAATTTGGAGGACTGCGGTGAGATATATGGCCTCGCTCTGTTCGTTCGAGCTACTGTTGTTCTCTCTCTGTTCTCCTTTTGTGAATAGACAAGTTTCGTATGTTCTCATGTGTTGTATGGGCTTGTCATGGAGCTTATCGAGGACGCTTCCTCCATGATGTGATTAATGCACCATAATTGTGAGTTCAATGAATCTGCGACATTTTCTTACTTTCCATTACACGAACTTTGTGGTTTCCTGTTGGTGTGTTTAATGTGATGTTCCATCAGTCCTTGCCATGCCTTAATTTCGCTTATTGTTGTCCTGTCATCCTGCTTTTGTTGAATTTATGTTTCCCACTCGTTTGTCTTTGGCATGTAACTGCTGCTCTTGAATTTACTTCATTCATGTTTCAAGCATCCTGTGGCTTTTTCATCTCGGGCGTGCTTCACGCTTTTCAGTTTTTTTTTTTTTTTAATTTTACTGCGCGGTGGGTGGTCGACTATCCTTATATAGCTTCAGTCGGCTCCCATTGATCATTCCTCTGAGTTTTGTGTCTGCTATCTCTTAACTATACATCTCCATATTCTGTTACATATTTTACCTCGTATGTTCCTAACCAATGCATTCTCATCTTTCTTGGGTACTGAAACAATTTGTTGTCATAGAAAAATACTAGATCTCCTTCCTTGAAAGTATTCTTCTTAATGTGTCAATCGTGCCATGCTTTGTCTCTAGCCTTCTTCACTTGTTGATGGAATCCTACCAGGATTCAGTCTTCCTCCATTGCTAAAATCTAGTTTAGTCTTTCCTATATTGTGTTGCGTTCTTTCATTTGTGTGATAGTTGTTACGCATAAGTCGGGTACTAAACATTCTAATGGGACTACCTCTTCTTGGTCGTAGACTAGTTTGAATGGTGTGTGCCCTGTCAACTTCTTGCATGTCATCCTATATGTCCATAATACTAATGGTGCTTTGAGGTCTCAGTTTTCTCTGTTGATGTTAGAGATCTTTGTCAGTGCGTTCTCTAGAATTTTGTTAAAGGCTTCTATTGTGCCATTCGCATGTAGATGATACAGTGTGCTTTTCTGGTGGTGAACTTAAAATTCTTTGAGCATTGCGGGGATGGTTCTATTTATGAAATGCATGCCTTGGTCACTCATCAAAACTCTTGGGCATCCAAACCAAGTAATTAGTTGTTCAAATAAGAAGTGTGCAACTGTCTCTACACTGCAGTATTTTACTGGTGTGGCTTCCACCCACCTTGATAGGTATTTCGTCGCGGTGATGATGTATCTTTCCCCTGTTCTTTTGGCTGGTGGGTTAATTGGTCCCCAAAAGTCTATTTCCCATTTATCAAATGCATGTAATGTCACTTGTGGTCATAACGACATCTCGTCCCTTCTGTTGGGTTTGCCTACTCTTTGACAGATATCGTATCCCTAACAATACTCTTTCATGTCTCTGTGAATCATTGGCCACCATAATCCTGTGTGAAGTACCTTCTTTGTGGTAGATTTTCTTACATAGTGTCTTCCTACCAATCCCTTGTGGGATTCTTCTAAAATTCTTGGTCATTCATTCTCTAACGCGTACCTTTGTAAAATGCTATCTGTGCCCAATTTATATAGATGTCCTATGATCAGTTGATAGTCGGCTACGCGAACTACCAGGTTCTTCTTCTGCACGATGGTATATTATTGCGGCGTGGTACTTGTGCTCAAGTACTGGATGATATCTGTGAAGTAGTCATCAACAATTTGTACTGAGAATAACTGGGCATCCGAAAAGTTGTCTTCTAGGTTCGTGGGTTCTTCTCCATTTGTGACCTGTGATAGGTGGTTAGGTCCTGCATTCATATTTCTTGGTTTAACTTTAATTTGAAGTCAAATTATTGAAATATTAGTAACCATCGACATATTCTCCCCCCAACACTGGCTTATTGACTAGGTATTTTAAGGCTGAGTGATTTGTAAACATCTTAAAATGTTTTCCCAATAGGTAGTGTCTAAACTTCTGCAGTGTGTAAACCATATCTAGGCCTTATGTTTCTGTTATGTTATAATTATGTTATGGGTATGATAGTTTTCTTCTTGCGAACGCTATCAGGTGATCCAAGTCTCCTACTCCTGGTTTTGCTAAGATAGATCCAAGTGCTATCATTGATGCATCTACATGCACATGGAATGTCTTTCCCCAGTTTGGAAATACTAATATCGGTGCAGTGACCATATTTTCCTTCAAGGTATCCAGAACGTGTTGACACTCATCATTCCATTCGTACTTTGTATCCTTTCTTAGCAGTTTCTCCATTGGTGTTGTGATCTGCGCATATCCTTTGATGAAATTCTTGTAGTATCCTATGTGTCCTAACGTCCCTCATAGATGATGGACTATTTTTGGTGCTGGTAAATTAACGATGACTGCGATATTTTTTGGATCGACCAATATCCCTTGTTTCCATACTATATGGCCCAATAGTATCCCAAACGGTGTTCCAAATATAAATTTATTTATGTTTAGTGATATCTGACACTGTCTGCATTGTTCTAGCATCAATCGTAAAACTTTCACATGGTTTTTCAATAGACTATAGACTATCCAATCATCCAGGTATACTTCGAGAAACTGATGGATGAATTCTTTAAATGCTGTGATAACCACTCTGAAGAATATTGTTGGTGCATTCTTCAGTCCAAATGGCATGACTATATATTGGTAAGATCCCCATTCCATTGCAAATGTGGTCTTGTATATGTCCTCCTGTGCTATCTTAATCTGATGGTAGCATGAGAATCCATCAGTGAATGAGTAAGCTTCGTCTCCCCCCATATTCTCTAACACATCATCTATGAACAGTGTAGGGAATGGGTCATGTAGGCATGCATCATTCAATTTCCTCAAGTCAACACATATCCTAATCCCTCTTCCTTGTTTCTTGTCATGTACAAACATCAGGATTATCCATTCTGATTCCTCGACTGGTTCAATTATGTCGTCTTCGAGCATCTGGTCGATTCCTCTTTAAATTTTTCATTATATATGGGGTTCATTCTATATGGTCATTGTCTAATCGATCATGCTTCAGGTATGAGAGGTATCTTCATCTCTCCCAGTTCTACTGCTATGCCCTTCATCTATGTAAATTTTGTAGGAAACAAGTTGCTATACTCGTGTAACAACTCTGTGATGCTTTCTACTGTTGGCCATTTTGGGATGTTCAGTTGTTCCGATGTTAACTTATTTACCTTTATTGGTGTGGAAATAACTTCGGATTCTATGGGTGGTCCCTTCACCTCTCTTTCACCTTCTACTTCTTCAATCTGAATGTTGCATGGGTCATCTTCGTCTGGTGCTTCCTCCTATACCTAGTAACATGACAGTAGTAGCTTGACTATTTTCTTATTTTGTTGTTGCTCTTCGGTAATAAGTTCTATTTCTAGTTCTTCAATGAATATGACTCCTCTGATCCATTTCAGGGCTGCATCTATGTTGGGGTTCTCATTCTCAAATGAGAAAGTGATGTTAAAGTTCAGTTCCAATGTCGTCCATGTTGTAGTTCCTTTGCGCAGTTCCTGATCTATATACCAGTTCGCTGGTATGCCCTCTAATGTGTGAATGAATTGGTGAGGCCATTCTTCTGGTGGTGTCATTTTCCACAGCTTTTTTCACTCCTCCAACTGTTTCACTGATGTCCCTAGTCCTTCATATCTCCATTTTTTTTCGTTTTTTTGTTCTGCATTGAACCTTATGCGCAATAACCTCTTACATTGGTACCAGTTTGTGATAGTCTCCTTGTGTGTGCCCCACCATCTTGCGGGTGTGGCCGTCAGTGCTAAGTTCAGTTCTAGTAGCCTATGGTTCTCTAATACTTCATCTTCATATTGTGTCAAGAATGTTTCCAAATCATTTAGTCCATGGAAACTGGGTGGTTCTTCGATTTATATACCTATCCACCGTACTATGTGGTATATTCCTGCACATCTTCTTGTGGATACTTCATGTATTCTCTTCTTCCATTTTATAATCTGGTGTCTGAATCTGTTGTGCATGATGTAATTTTGCACCAACTTAGTACCTTGTCTATAGTAGGGTTTATGTAATCCTCCTCGCGTGCAGTTGTTCTGTACAACTGGCTAATCTCCTCTAAGTCCAGGCAAGTGGGTTCTACAAACCTCTCCCCTTCTGATGGGTCTAGTAGTGCTATTACCCTGTAATCTCCGGATTCAAATGTCATTTTTCTTATCTTCAAGTTGATTATGGTCTGGCTTTCAAACGTGCAATCCAAACCGAGTAGTGTTAGGTACGGTGTTGTGCCATCTACTATTTCAATGACTTCAAAGTCTGCCTTAGTTTGCACCCCATCAAGATATACTGTTACTCCTTTCAGTCTCCCTATTGGTAGGACCCTATGTTGTTTTGTTAGTTTTAGTTGGACATTTGAGTATCCCAATGTTGGCTCTCCCATGCATTGCCAGGTTTTCTTGGGTAGCACATTCACTTCAGATCCTAGGTCCAGTATGATGTCTCCCATATTGAAATCCCCAATGTTATAATTCAGCCTAAATTCCATACTTGTTCTTCTTCTTGTGTGTAGATGATTGACAATTTTCGGTTCTATATTTTGTTCCGTCTCGATACTACATTTCTCTAAGATGTTTTGCAATATTTTCACAGATGAAGCGTCACTTAACATTTTTTTGCATGATTGCAAAAAGTCTTTGATAATACTTACTTGTCCCTTAGGTGGCATTCCATTGGTATGATCTAATGATGGTGACATTTCGTATTATGGGGCTTCATGGGCTCGTTGCGCAATGGAAGTCGACGTTGTTTCCACCTTCTGAAAATCTTGTCTGGCTTCCTTAAAAGTCTCCTTTTCTTTGGGCACGTCGAACTACTTTCTTGGTTCGGTGTTCTTCTTTACCCATTGGTTATGTGTGGGTTCTTGTTGGAATGCATCATTTCCTGTCTTCATTCCTCCACGGGTGACTATATTGATGTTTCGTTCATCCTCCCATGCTTCGACTGAAATCCATTGAACATTATGATTGTTTTGGTTCCTCTTTTCCTGGACATTTACTAATAGTGTCAGACATTCCTTTGTCTTGTGATCCAGTGCGTGACAATACATACAAGTCACTGGCGAAAGTGGGCATTCCTATGTGTAATGTATCGGTTGATGATAGTTGTGACATGTGACTAGTCCTCTTCCACATTCGAAACCTCCTCTGGCTCGTCCTCCTCATCAATAGCCTGCTCGGTCCCCTTTCGACACATTGTACTGTGGTGCTTGATTATACTACGTGGTATTATACTGGGGTTACACTGGGTTGTACTACGGTTGTACATTATTGTATGGTTGTTGCGCAGTATTGTACTGCTGCTGCACAATTTTGTATGGAGCTAGTGCTTTATTGAACTGTGGCATTGCTTACCCAGTCATCATTTCAGCATGTACCCTGTATGTGTCTGATGTTCTTTCCCACATCAGCTCCATAGTTCTACAATCTTTGTCTTCATGGCCCACTGACTTACAAAAGGTGCAATAAGAATTATTTGGAACTGTCTAGTACTTTTGCATCATCGTGCAGTGATAAAGGTCATGACCCGGTTTCTTGCATGGTTTGCACCATAATCCTCCCTATGGTAGCGGGTTGGGCATGCCTATTGTCATATACTGCGCGAATGTTGGAAATTTGTTCTTGTGGTGTCCTTTTGTCATGCATGTGGTGCACCAAACGACTTCTTGTTTGTCCTTGTTCTTATTCTAGTTCAACTGAAACGTTAGGTTATTCAAATCCTCCTTCAATTCTTCAATAGTTGGGCATGTCTTCCCGTATTGGTTCTCTTCCAGCTACAAGGATGCCTGTAGATCCTCGCCCTGTCTCTAAAACTTCTGCTGTCATAAGGGATACTTTAGGTGTGAGAGTAGTGAGTTGACAAATAGGTGTCAGTGCTCCATATCAGTCATAAGGTATTTTAACATCCCCTTCAGTCGCTTGAATCTCTGGTCAATCTCCCATATAGAATCTCCTAGTTTCTGTCTTATCTCGATCATCTCGTTCATGTACTAATACTTTGAGCTCAGATTCTAGAACTCATTAATCAATAGCTTCTTAATGTCTGCCAATGTCTTTATCATCCCAGGGGCACTGTTCGTGTCTAGACTCATGTACCAGTATAGTGCGGGGTCTCTTAGCGTGATCGCTAGCTACGCAAGTTTGGTATCTTCATCAGTGATCTTTTTTTCCTCCCAGATATTTGCACAAATGAAAAAATGCTTCTCAGGGTCTTCTTTTGCTTCTCCTCAAAATTATGGTAATCTGATAGTGGGATCGTGTCCTGCCATTCTAAATACTTAACTACTACCTCCGTCACGCGGTGTAGATACTTGACTAGTACTGCCTGAAATGGCTCCCCCAGTTGTTTCTCCTTCGGTAGATGTACTTCTTGTTGTCGGACTTCCTCCAAACTTCAGTTGTCTAAATGGTGGTGTTCTCTTTGGTGTATTGGTCACACATGGGTTTATGGGTTCCACACTGACATTAATATGGAAAGGATGACTATCCTCTCCTTCCATTCTTGGGCCTCTTGTTTTCCTCTCATACGTTGCGCGTAGGATTTACTCAATATGCTCCATAGCCCGGAGATCCTCTACCTCTTCCTCATTGCTTGCCAAGCCCTCCCTCGCGGCTACATCTCTCTTCTTGGTATTCACCTTGTATTGGTAGGGTACTCCGCTATGCATCGTTCCTGATGATGCCAAGATCCACTTAAGCTAGTTGTCATCCATCAAGATCAGGTCCAAGAATTCCTCATCCTTATTACCTTTATCCTCATCTTCATCCATATATCCTCTTTATGTTAGTGTTTCCCCCCTTCCCCCATGCACGCAGGGAAGTCTAGCTGTCTGATTCCATTTTCATTACCCCTTTGTTATATAACAGTATTTTAATGGAAGTATACAGTGATCGAATGCATCTTTCACAAGGTCTGCATATAAATTCCTGCTCTACTGCGTTGTACAACTTCCCTGTGTCGACTGCAAAATCTATGATGAAGCCTGCCACAATACTGTCAATCCAAAAGTCGACTATGCGGGTGAATTTGTTGTTCACCTGCTGTAACTTCTCAACCTGTACTGAGGTCCAATCTAGCTATCGAATCTGGTTCGTCGCACGGTTATCTTTCAACCTTAGTATCCACTCCTGCAGTAGGTGGGGAAAATCACAGAAAAAGACTTCATGTAAATCCGTAAACATGTATTTATCCAGATATTTGCAAGGTGTGATGCTAGGGTTTCTATTGTCTTTTTGGGAAAATTCTAGCTCTTTATTTCTCATCTAGCCTTCGATTTATGCTTTCGTGGGGTTCCACAGTCTCAACATTCCCTTCTAGTGGCTCAACGGTCTTCTGGTTTCACTCATTATTTTCTCATTCATTCTATCTCATCTACTCAGTCCTCTCTTGTTCCTCTTAACATGGAAACATAACCATTTGTTGGCTTGCTTGAACTACTCTTCCCTACTGCCTACGTTGTTGACCCAAGGTTCATATCTTTAAAGGTACCAACAAATATTAAAACTATTGACCCTTCTAGTAAAACATAAGGCAATGCAATACACATAATGCACCATGCAGTATCACCCAAGATAGCTTTAAATGGGTGGTTGCAAGACTCAGGTGTTTACAGCCTAAGATTGAGTGAGAGATATGGAATCTGTATTCTGAACCAATTGTTATAACTTGCATTATGAACTACTGTTAATCTCTTTTATATTTTAACCTTCATGGAAACTTTTCTTGAAATCCCAACAACAATTAACTAAGAAATATAATAACTCATTCATTTATTACACACAACATTTAACTACTAAAAGTATGACAAAGATATGGATGCATTCATCACATTACACATGTATTACCGTGGTTCACCCCCTCTTGGGATACATCTACAAATATTTGTCTCTTGGCTATCTTATTATGGTAGTTTTGCAATCTCGTGCCATGTGCTTACAACTCTCCTTAGAGGGGTAAGATCTATGTGAGGTGAACTAGATCGCACCAGGATCCTCGGCCTGCGATCTAATCCTCAAGATCTACCTTCTATTCTCTGCTCTGGTTCAATCATTGTACAAAAGTAGTTTATCTAACAAAAAACATTACATACCATCTCCACCTCTACAAAGGTAGTGAATCGAACCTCTCTATGATACTTGCGTATCTATATATATATCTATCGGTCTCTTGAGCCATTTGTACAAAACCTTACAAAAACCCTAACCCTATTGTCGTTAGGTCTTCCTTCTCTATATGTGTGCTTTGCTTCCTTCTAGTTGTCACCTCCTTCTTGCATGCACGTGTGTTGTGCTTCTTACTAGTTGTCACTTTCCTCTTGCATGCTTTCTTTCCCATGATTCCTCTTCCATCTGTCATTCTTCTTCGTTCATGCTTTCTTTCCCACTTCGGCCTGCTGCCAACAAACATTTATCAACTAATTTTGTTGGTCTGCATCTAGTCCATAATTTATATGTATAAATTTCCCTGGACTAATCTCGTAGGGAATCGTATAAGATTTGGCAGACTCATCTATATTGAAGATAAAATATGTTTTGAATACAAAATCGATGGTTCCAATTGTTCCTGAAATTCTTTCCCAAATATGTACTCAAATTGGGGAAAAGATTGTGGAAATTCAACACACGTTGAGCTTGTGTATATAGGTTGAGCTTGTGTATATATGGTGAGCTTCTGTATAGAGAGTCCATTTGAGATGGTCATGTATCCTTCTCTACAACCAATATATGCATTGGTTGTGGACAACCAAGGTCTCCCCAAAATAATGGGATGCCCTTTGGTAGGATCCTTGGAATGAATGACAATAAATTCTACTAGGTACTCCCATGAGGCTATTGTAACTATGATATCATCCAAGATTCCTTCAGGTATAACCTTTGTATTATATGTTAATTCCAAAATAGTTGGGGTAGGTCTAAGAAGAGGTTTTAACTGTAATTCCTCCAAGGTAGTAACTGTCATAACACTTAGGCTACCCCTAGGTCTATGAGAGTGTTTTCAATGGGAACTTGATTAATGGTTATAGTCACTACGGGTTTCCCTGGGTTCCCATATTTTACAACCCTAGGCTTCTCTGATATGTACTAAGAGATTTCTCTTATCACATGTATTGTTGGACTATCCTTCTACTTCCTTCCTAGCTTCTTAATACACAATTATTTTACCACCTTACTGTAAATTGGAATGTCCTTTATGGCTTGTAGCAAGGGAATTTTTAAATAGATATTCTTCAACTCATTCAAGATGTCAAATTCTGGTCGAGTGGTAGGTTTCTCAATCACTAATCTTTCTATATAAGGAGGGGCCTTCGTAATTTGTGAAGGTTCATTTTGGAGAATATTGGGTTCCTAGTTCTTAGGAATGATAACATCTTCCCACCTAGTGCCATCCGTGGTTTGTTTCGTGTTTTCCTATTCTTCTTCTTCCCATATGACTATTGAAGTCCTCTGTTTGTCCAGAAATTCTCCCGACCTTAGTTGAATCTCCTGCAATGGAACAGGAGAAATAACATATGTCGGAAAGGCTTGCATCTCAACATTGTGAAGAGGTTGTGTGGGTTTGTTATTTGGATTGGGAATTGGTTGTGCTGGTAGTAATGTCGGTATTAGGGATCTTGCATTCTGGTATTATTGTGGTTGTTATGGAATAAGAGGTAATGGTGGTCAAACAAAACCTACTAGAAGTTGCAGGATGTTCGGTGGAAACTAGGGGTAAGGATGATTAGGCATAGGGACAGGTGGAGCTTGAGGGTTTCCTTGGTTATTCCCTCCTCTCCATCCTTGAAGCCAAGGATGGTGATACAGTGTAGACCATTTTTTCCAACTCGGTGAGTTCTATTGTTTTGTTTGTTGATAATAGGGTGGAACTTGAGGTTGTAGATCCGGGTATGTAGGTTGATTCCTAGGCTTCCATGGCCTCCTAGGTATATAAGAGGACTCCCCAAGATCCCTACTTATATAGATGTCTAACAAATCGGGAAATGATGATAAATTTTCAGTTGAGGGGTCCTCGATGTAGAAGCCACAAACCGAAATATTATCTAATGGGCATTCCCTTAAGGAATGTTTCCTCTTGCATCTTGAGAAAACTATGCTCATTACTGCATTTTCCTCCCCCTGCTTATTTTTAATCTTTAGGGTGTCCAACTAGGAACCTATTGTGCTTAATATATATGTTTTGAATTTATCTAAGAGGTTCCCTATCTCTACCCTCATGATACCACCTAAACTAATTGCTTTTAGGTTTCTATTGTAAGGATCTTGAACATTCTTCCCTGTTTTAGCTCTACTCCTCGAGTAATTAATATACATTTCATAGATTTCGGAAAATTGTTTATGGGAGATGTCACTTGATTCCATCAGGTTAAGTATCTCTAGGTATTCCTGTAAAATTCTTTTAAGGAAATGATCCCTAACTGAATCATCTGGAAGGTCATGGTACTTTAATTTATGTGAGATATAAGAAAATCGTTCCATATAATCCTCAAGATTTTTGTCCTCTAACTCTTGGATTTTGAAAATATCATTACGAGAATACTTGGACTTGCAGTAGTTGCTATTTCTTAAGAAATATATCTTTCATGGCTTCCCAAGACCTAATAGTGGACTCTCCCAACCCCATGAACCATCTTAGTGCGGGATTCTTGAGGGTGGTAGGAATTTTTTTTAGTTTATAGGCATCTTGTAAGTAGTTGTAGCTCCTACACAAGATGTTGAACTCAAATAGAAATGTATCTGGGTCTTCACTGATTTTACCGTAAAAGGTGGGAAGTGTCAAGAGTGGAATTTGTTTCATATTGACATTCTATGTGGTGTCCAAAATTGGAAACCCGAAGGTGGTTTCGGTTTGGTTTCCAACTTCTTCTCCCTCCTCATGTATTACATGGTTGTGATCCTCCTGATTATCCATACTGGTTTAGTTTCCAAAAAGAGAGTACTTAAATGGTTTTATCCTTGAAGATAAAAAGGTATCCCAAAGTTATTTTCTAGGAGAGGTATCCCTTTTATGGGAAGGTCTTCTTACAACTTGGATGTTTGGGACTTTACTTAAGCCGGTTGAAACTATTGGTGCCAAATTTTTTGTTTCGACATGGGAAACAATTATATTGGTTGAACTGCCAAACAAATTATTCACTTGTTCAGGGTCTATGATGTCTACAAAGTTAGGGTCTCTTGATGGTGGTGAAAAAACAAAGGTTATGTTGGTTGGTTCTACGAAAGGATCGAGTGGTCTTGCCTCCTGTCCTACTATTATTTATGCTTCAATGTTCTTCTTTATAGTGCTCCATGTTTTGGTCTCTTCAGATACTTCTTTAGATCTTTGGGTTGAGCTAACCCCTACTTTTTGGTATCAAAAAGTTTGGTTTGGTTTCAATGTATCTGCCCTTTGGGTCCCTAGGTTTGTTCATGAAAACAAATAAAAAAGAAAAAATACCATTGGGTTTGGGGGAACCTACTATAACAAATGTGCAGTTTCTTACCTCTCGTCTTAAATTCCCCCCGCCACCAAACTAATGATAAGGTTCAAAAATGATCTATCTCTTAACTATTTCCTACCTTAAGACAACTCCTTAGCAACGGTGCCAAAAATGATGGGTGTTCTATATGCACTAAATCCCTCAATTAAATTGTCAACCCAGGGTATGCACTAAATCCCTCAATTAAATTGTCAACCCAGGGTAAGTAAAATTAGAGTTGTAGCACTGTATGTGACAAGGAAAAAACGTTAATGGAAGTATGGTCTAACTAAGGGATGATCTATCTAAGAATTAATCTACTTAAACAATGAATCTTTCATTTTTATCAATTAGTAAATCCTATTAATGAACTTGAACTATTTACCCTAAGCAACTTCAAACAATGAATCAATGGATTATTCCTAAAGAAGCAAATCATAACCTACTTTGAACAAGTTAATCTATTCAACCTAATGAGCAACAACAAGTAAATTACTTTTGATCTTTTATCTTTAATAAAATAAGAAAACAAACAACTAACTTATCAAAACTATTCAGCAAGTAAACCCTATTCTTAAAACAAAAATCATAATCATTTCTATTTTGCAAGAGAGAAATCTTAACCTACTTAATCAAAAAGCATCATGATTGTATTCAGAAATTAATCAAAACTATTCTTAATTTGCAATAACAAGAAATTCAAAGATGATGATTATGTTTTCGATGCCTAATAACATCACGATGGCATCTGACTATTAGTGACAGTTCAAGAGGGATCAATTCAATGCTGACTTCTACATAGAAATGAAAAGTGTGAATTAAGAAATATAACAAAATATTTTCCATCGTAGAAGAAACATTAAATATCCTCAAAATCCATGTGATCTCTAAATTTCATGCATCAATCATCGATGATTAAAAACACTTCTATACTAATTCAAGCACACTCTTATGCTAACTCAAACGAATTTACAAAATTATAAACTTATGACTAAAAATCTTAATTCAAATCTAATCTTCTAATTAAAATTGCAATTCACATCTAGAACTGAGACTTCATAAATTAAATTGAGCTAATTCTATCATTAAAAACTCAGATTTCAAACTAAAATGCTTTTACAAATATAATCTCAAAATCTATTTCTATCCTAGCATACTAAAACAAGATTGATAAACAAAATAGATCTATGAAAGCATAACTTGAACTGAGAATTAAATCTAGCTTAATTACAACTATTAAAACTTGCAATTATTTATCCATATAAGCTTGCAAAAGAAAATCTGTCTAAACTAATCCTTTGTTCTAAATACTACTCTATTCTAATTTGCAGAAATCAATTTAAAATGTTAACACATCATCTAAGTCAGTATCTTGCAAGCCAATTGTTAAGAACCAAGAGACATAACATGACAAATAACTATCTCCTATAAGCAACCTGCAAAACAGGAATTAGACAATTAAATTATAAACAACAAACACAGTATTTAAAAAACTACAAAATACATATAACAGAGAAATGAAATGAATTATAACTACACAAATGAAACACACAATATATCTATCTAAACAATCCCCCAGACCACTGGTGGGCCCAACAACAAGTTGTGGCTACTCTTCAATAGCAAAACACAGGCTCAAATCAACACGATTCTATCATTAGTTTTAAAAAACATAGTCTGAAGATAAGTTTGCAAATATGTCTCAATTACACAATGAAACATCTTCTTAAAATTCTGCCTTGTGTTCTGGCCATTACTGGTGGTATTTATAGAGAATTACATTTCGAGAGGTCGACCACTGGAAGGGGCGACCTCCTCTAAAAATGGCAACTTCCATTAAATGCGCTCTAACATCTTTGGCTTCTAGAAAATGCGTGAGTTACTCAACGATTAGAATAACCACCTAATATGAGATGTCATGAGCTCTATAGTGGAGGCCATGAAGGGAACAAAACCCAGGTCATTGATTTGCTCATCACAGGTCGCCAATGCACCAACTGCCAACTCGCCTGTGCTCCAAGTGCTGGATCGCATGCCAGATGGAGTGTCGGATCGCGTACTGGATGGGGTGTTGGATGAAGTGTCGAACAAGCTACCAGATGGAGGATCGAACTGTGAATTCACCATGTTACACACATATCACATATTAGATCCTTGTAAACATCAAATCGAACTGAATTCAACTCAAAAACATTGCAAAACATTGATTACACATACTTGTTATAAATTCATGATGAATTGATACAAAATCCTTTGAAAAAGCCTTCAAAATGGTCAATAACATATACAATACCGGTGCAAAAAGGATTCAACCATCACAAAAAAACAATCAAAATATGAGCCCAACATCTATTGAATCAAGCATGCAACTGTTCAAGTGGAGTTCATTCATTCATAATGAAATATATAAAGGAGGGCTCTTGTCTCTTAGATGATAAAGATACATAGTGTTCACAACGATGGGAGGATCTTCCTTCTCGTTCAACACCTGCAAGAATTTCAAAACTTCTCTTTTTATAGAAGGGATGTTTTTTAAGAACCAAAGACTGAATACAAAAGCACCACGACTGATATACAAGAACAATATGCAAAATATTTTTTATTACTATCAAACCCTTAAGGTAGGGAAACACCATACAATGGATCCTATTATGGAAGGGATCATCTCTTGTTCACTTGCATCTTCGAGGGGGCTTCCTCCTATTGAGATACAACTCGCAATACACAATACTTCTCTTCATGTCCCATTACATTGCTTGAACCCCTTTATATAGTGCTACCATCATTTAAGAACATTCTAGAGGAGGAATCTTCTAGAAGTGGAACCTTCTAAGAAGTCCTCTTACATTTATTATATCTAACTACCCATTT
>SNQJ01S0145507.1:0-22237 GCA_010110895.2 Picea sitchensis | reverse complement strand
TTCCTTCTACCCTTCCCCATTCCACACCTGTCCTCCATGCTCCAGGTGTCATGTCCCCTTTTCCTTCACCCCTCTTGTCTCCCGACACCTGCACCCCCGTGCTCCATGCCACTTCCACTTGTGTCCTATGCATATTCTCATGGCACTGCTCGTCTGGTGTCATATCCCTCGTTCTCCAAGGCCTGGTGCTTCCATATCATCACCCCTTGTCTTGCCTCCACATTGTTGGTGCCATCGCCCTCCCCGCTAGATCCTCATCCACGTTCACAGGCCGGACCCCCTCGTAGAAATCCCACAAAGTAGCAGTGGCCAAGGAAAGGCTACCACATTGTCCAAGAAGAAGAACTGACCGGGCCTTTCCTAATCCCTAGAAATAAGTTATTAAGGTGGTTGAACGTCGTCTCCTTCCATAAATAGAAGGCCGGGAAGGGACAAGTGCAGACGCAGACTGTCAGTCCATCCTGACAAAGATCGCGTCTAATAGACGAATGCATGAGCAGTCTGCCTAGTGTCTGCATGTGCAGACTATACAGAGAAGATCACCAATGTAAATCTTTGAATGCATGATATGATCGGTTTCAGATAGTCCGATCCAGTCTGAGTATATGTAGGCATTTTTGCAATGTTTGGATGAAGCATTGGTTTCCCTAGTCATGTATATGTTTGTGAGACCTCTTGTTTAATGACATACAACTTCCTTAATCTATCTTGTTTCCATCTAATACTGGAAGAGTTCATGATTGAGTGATTCACATGAATCATTGTGACTATTATGATAGATGTTTAATTGTAACACTGTTACGATTTCTTTTAGTGTTCTCGTAATTTGAATACAAGAACTTCTTGTGTTTAAGTTTTTCCTCTTTGAGGTTGTTGGAAGCCTGATGCCTACAATAGACCTTTACCTTTTCTCACCAAAGTCTTCCTCCTACTCACCCTCACTACTACTTATTGTTTGAAGTTAAACTAAGACGTCACTTGTTTATGCATAGCCCGATCCAAGATTCTGAGTTCAAACGATATTATTCTGAGTCTCTTCTCTTTCAATCACCCTTTATAAACAAATTGTGACTTATAAACTGAACGGTATCAATCTTACTCCTGCTGCAATCCAGGAGTGAATTCTGGTGCTAACATTTCTGGCGTCGTTGTTGGGGACGAAGTTGAATATTTTCCCCGGGATTGAACGACATTGAGCCTCTGATTCTGAAGGTGCATCAGGCATTAGAGCCCTCCGAGATTGCTACTTTGCACCAGGAGACTACACTATGGTGACTTTATTGATGTGACCCCACAGACGATTCCACTATTTCAACCGTGGCTTCTAGAGGAAGACATACAAGGTCTACTCAACTGGTACCTTTAGGAACACCTGAAGCTGACCCAGAGAAGATCATCAGAAAGGGAAAGGCCTTTGGAGGAGGTACTTCTACTTCTAAACCAGGTATTTCTGATGATTTTCATTGTTCTATAGGAATTCCAACCCATCTCATTCTATTTTATTGCCTTCTGTTGGAGTTTCCGGAAGTTTGGAGTTTGGGAGTGTTCCTACTGAGTTTTCTCCTCCTGATCTTGAATTGGAGGGAGAGGGCCTTGTTACTCCCTTTTCTCCTAAGGTTGTATCCTAGTTTAGAGATAGCACCTCAGAAGATTTTCCTACCCCAGGTTTTACTACCCCTCCTCCTGTTACTACTGCTATTGAAGAAGGGAAAACTTCTGCCCCTTTAAGCCTTGAAGCCCATTCTCCAAATTCCCCGTGGTTTCCCTTTCCTCTTGTAAGCTCAGTTCCAGTTTTTCCTATTCCAAACTATTCTCCTCCACCTCTTATCCCTATGGAAAGTGCTAATCCTCCTGTAAATAGAATGGATTCCATAGTATCCGCCAGGTATTCCCCCTTAATCCTACCTCAGCCCATGAACCCTCTCCCTGCTAGAGATTACTTGAAGTATGTGCCTAAGTTCACTAGAGAGGAGGAAATAATTGTTGAAGATCATCTTTCTTCCTTCTACAGTTATGCGAACAACCTGAATATTGAAAATGAAGATGTCTGGATGAGAGTCTTTGTGCAGAGCCTTAATGGTGAAGTTAGGAAGTGGTTTAGAGGACTGGTCCCTGGTTCTATTGTTGGGATTGAAGATCTGGATAATGCCTTCTTGAGACAGTGGGGAGATAAAAAATATTTCATGTATTGCATGACAAAGTTTGGGTCCTTGAAGAAAATGGAAGGAGAGTTTGTCTCTAACTTCTCCAAAAGATTCAATAAAATGTACAATAAGATCCCTGCTAAAATCAAGCCCACAGAAAAGATTCAATAAATGTACAATAAGATCCCTCGCTAAAATCAAGCCCACGTAAGCTTTTCCAAATCCTTTATGCTAATGCATTTCACCGACTTCTACCCTCCGTTGAGAGAGCTTAACCATACTTCCCTAGGTCAAATGCAAGATGAGACCGTAGAAGTAGAATCTAATGTGTCAAGGCTGGCAAGCTCAGAAATAAGGCTATTACAGACATAGGAAAGGGGAGATTAGAGGCCTCAACCTATGGTTCCTCCGTGCCTCACCCTCAAGGGATGAACTAAACAAGATGGTGAAATATCTTCGTAGAGATGGAGAAGATGAAATTTGAAGGAAGCGCATACAAAATCCTAAAAAATTGATAACAGAGGGCAAATTCGTGGATATGCATTAATAATACCCTCAAATATTCGCAAGAGATCCCAAGAACAGAGATAGAGATGAGTAGAAAATCTAAACTCCTCTTTAGAACAACATGTTTGCTGGTGAGGAAGGAAAGGAAATAAATGAGCTTGATCCTAGATCCATTGTTTTGGAGACACCTCCCCTTTCCTCATTTGACTCAATCAACATAATGGTAGGATTCTCTCAGCTGGAAGCTTCAACTCAATGAGTCGAAAGCAGGGAGACAAGCAAGAGAGTCAAAATAAAATAACCTCGCATCCAAGAAGAAGACCTGGAACACCCATGTTCCCCGAAGCAACCTACTGTAGTAGAAGATCCACAAATATATGGAAAGATGTTGAAAAATCTAAGAGGGACACAAACCTCTCCTCCAACGGTCAAATCCCCTATTCTTGAGGTAAAAGAAATCCCAAATCCCTCCTCCTCTTTTAATTTTGAGGATGAAATTTAGAAAATCAGAATCCTCAGACTTCTCTCTGAGCTGGTCAAACATGAAAATTTCAAAAGGTCCCTCTCTAAGTTGTTGCAGTCTGAGCCATCTCCTCATCCCACTGACTTGGTAAGCTTCTAAGATGAAAATCCAATGGTCATATTATGTCCTATGGTAGAAAATAAAGTTTTTTCATCCCCTCCCTTCTATACTTTTTTGAACATACATGACAAGGTGTTGTATAATTGTTTGATGGACTCAAGATTTGCATAATATCATGCCTAAAACAAATATGGAAGAGCTATTGAAGTCACAAAGGCCTATCATGACTTTGTACTCTTGACTAAAGGAGCTGGTAATGTCTTGAGTCACACGACCCTCGGTGGTGTCCCTATTTCTGCTCATGAAAGTGTGGTCATGGGACATTGTAGTAGCTAATTTCCCTTCTGATTTTGGCATGTTATTATCAAGATCATGGATAAAGAAGTTTGAGGAATGTTGCTGTGATGGACCCTCGATATACACTATTCTAGTCTTCTTTGAGGGGAGCACAAGACTTTACAGGGAATCTCACCGGGCCTGTACTGCCGCTGATTGCTGCATTCACAAACATCCCATCTTCATCGCTGATACCCACTTGGGATCCGTGCCTTGTTGCAGCTCACCAACACCCTAGAGGTTCCTCTTCAAATAAAAAAGCAACCAATTCCCCCCCATGAAGTCTCTCCCTCACTTCAAGAGGAAAAATGTTCTGATTGTGGCTTCTTCTAAAATGAGTGGGCCAATTTTGGTCCTATGCAAGGAAGAAAAGGAGAGACTGACTCAGGTTGATTTCAGAAATCTAAAGAGAATCTCAAAGAAGGAAAAAATTACCCCTACCTAAGATGGAACACATATTGCGAGGGTAACTGGTGCATCCAGGGATATCCAAGGATCTCGATGGATTTTCCGGCTACAATCAACACTCTGCCCGGAGAGGACGAAAAGACAACTCTTTCACCACCCCTGGGCACTGCCTCATGTAGGCCAAATGCCCTTTGATTGATGAATGCAGGGCAACTTTTCAATGAGCCATGTACATAGATTTTATAGGGGAAAGGGATCACTAGGTAATTCATCTAGATGATATAACACTTTCAAGATCCGATAGCTAACATTGTTGTCACCTCGAGGAATTTCCTGGCGTGAGGTTTGGTGTTTCATTAAATCCCAAAAAATCTATGTTTTCCATGAAAGAGGTAAAGTTGTTGGGGCATATAGTATCTGATGAGGGAGTGAGGATTGATCTCAACAGAGCAGAGGCAACCTCAAGCCCTATCACCCCCAAGGTCCGTGAAAGAAGTCCAATATTCTCGGAAAGATTAACTCTCTAAGAAGGGTTGTTTCAAATTTTGGTGAAGCATGTTACAACCATGCTAAGAAAAGGTTTGAAGTAAAGTGGACCTGCTGAAACCAAGGAAGCCTTGACCAAATCAAAAAGGGCATTGTCCAGGCAACCCATGCTTATCACCTGATTATTCCAAGGAATTCCTCGATCTCTTCTTTCACTCCATTGATTAAGAAGAGCCATCAGTCTCCACTACGTGACGAATGGCATAGGGTCGGAGAAGCCCATTCCTTTTTAGTAGAACATTGAGGGATGCTGAGATCAGGTATGACATTATGGAAATGCAAGCCTATGCCCTGGTGAAAATCTCAAAGATTTCTGAGTCTATGTCTTGCATTCAAAAGTAATTGCATATGTTCCTTCAACCTATGTGAAGGATATTCTTATACAACCCTATTGATAGATGGTAGGAGGAGTAAATGGATTTCCAAAATCCTTGAGTTCATCCTGAAATAAAACCCACCAAGTTAGTTAAAGGGAAAGGTTAGGCCAAGCTACTCGATGAATCCAATTGTAAGGTGTTTGGAGTTAACTTCATCAACATTTTCTCAAAAAATTCGTGAGGGTCGAGTTATCTAATGGAAGTCCTCAGGACAATTTACAATTAGCAGAATGCACTTGGTATGTAGACATTATATATTTTCTGGGTAAGAATTAAAGCCCCCGATGGAATGGGAAGAGTAAGGAAGAGATTTAAAACCAAAAGAAGTTACATATATATTTCTATTGACTAGATCTTGTATTGAGAGACCCCTCTAGGAGTGCTTCCGAGATGTCTAGGACCTACTGTGAGGGGCCCAAAATATCGTAGGTATGAGTTTCATGACAGCTCATGTGGAGGACATCATTTCTAAAAAACCACAACCCTGCAAATTCTCAAATACCGGGTACTCACTTGCCTACTTTATTCATTGATGTCTACAAAGGTCGAGCTCCCAGACAATGCCAAAGTTCTCAAGAAAACGCCAAATCTCTTCCACTAAACTCAGAGAAGCTTTAGAACTCTTTCAACAATGGGGTTAGACTTCATTGGGGAACAATCCCATTCAAGGCCAACACAGGTGGATTTTAACTCCAACATATTATTTCACCAATGGGTAGAACCCCACTAGGAGTGCTTCACACAAATTTATCATCAACTTCCTGGAGGAAATCATAACGAGGTTTACGCCCAAAATAGAATTATCAACGACAACACCATATATTTCCAAGTCCCCTAGCCAGATTCATGAGCAGCTTGGGATCAATTCACCCAACCTCATTAGCCCTTCAAGGAATGGACCAACGAGTCTCTCAAAAAGAGTCTTAAATTGCCTAATGTATTATTAAGAAGACAATAAGTAAAGGCCTCGATTCAAAACTCAAATTTGCTCATGGATGATCAATGACAGCCAAAGGTCCCTTGGGAACCTCCCTTCCAACTTGTTTATGGAACATAAGATGTATTTCCCATTCAGTTGGCTCTACCTATATAAAAATTATTTCTGTGGATTATGAAGGGGATGCATTAATTAAGTGGTTTAAGAATTCATCAACCTGCGGAAGTGTAAATATACCGTAGGATCAAGTAGTGGATGTATTCTATCATCACCATAAGATCGCTGTGCCTTGGACATGAAGGTCAGAAAAGAGGAATTTGAGTTGGGAGATCTAGTGCCAAGGGGACACCCCCAAAAGTGACAGGAAAACACAACAAGTTCGACGGCCTATGGATTGGGCCCTTCATGATATCTGAAGTATTATTGAACAATACCTATAGGTTGGGTGTGATCGAAGGGATGAAGAATTTTCTAATGGCCCTATGAATGGTACTTGAAGAAATGTTTCATTTGAGCCTTGAGTGGCTCTTCTATTGTTGTAAATATTGTTTTCATTTTTTTTTTTTTTTCGGCTTAGTAAATGACTCATAGCCCAACAACAAGGCATCAGAGCTTCCAAAAGTGTTCATGATTAGTCCCTAGGCGTATATCCCCCATGGATCCCCGATGTTGTCACCTAGTAATAAGTGAGTGTTTTCCCAACAAATACCCCTTGGCTAAAACACACAAAAATGGGATTGAAAACCCACTTGTCCTAAGTTTTATGAGAGGGCATATTTGATTTGTGGTTATGATCTCAGTCATGACCGCTGTCTTGACTACTTTTATCTAGGTCCACTTCGACCCCTTGTCATTCTCTCCTTAATAGGAGGGGTGGGTCCGACATGGTGTCAGCATTGTCTAAACGGGATGGGATTAAAGAACCTGTGATTCTCATGGCTAGGTCCAATTATAGACCTCCTTTGCCTTTTCTTCCTTTAATGAGTTTGGTTCTAGACAGCTCCATGTGGGTCCCCCTCGGAATCACATAATCGCCTTCCCCTAGACAAGTGTCCCTCCACTCTACTTCTCCTATCCCCCTATCACATCTCCCACTTCCTTTCTACCCTTCAAGGACTCACAGACACCTGTCCTCCTGCATGCTCGAGGTGTCATGTCCCCTTTTCCTTTGCCCCTCTTATAACCCGACACCTGCACCCTCGTGCTCCATACCACTTCCACCTGCGGTTCCTATCCATTTTCCCGTGGAACTTCTCGTCTGGTTTCATAGACCCCATTCTCCGCCACCTGATGCTTCCATCTCAACACCCCTCATCTCGCCTCCAAATTATTGGCGCCATCGTCCTCCCCGTCAGATCCTCATCCACAATCATAGACCGGACCCTCAGAAATCCCATGAAGCAACAAAGTACAAGGAAATACCACCATTGTCCAAGAAGTGAGTTGATTGGGCCTTGTCAATCCCTGAAAGAAGTTATTAAGGTGGTTGACGATAGTTGAACGTCATCTCCTTCCATAAACAGAAATCCGGGAAGGGAAAAGCACAGAGGCAGACTGTCAATCCATCCTGACAAATATCGCGTCTAACAGACGAATCGCATAAGGGGCTTTTCCAAAGATCCTCAGAGTAATGTGACTGCATACAAATAATATCATCAACATAAAGCTTTGAATGCATTGTATGATCGGTTTCGTGAAGGGCCTCGAGCATTTAAGTGTATATGTAGGTATTTTGGCTATTTTGTGGGATCACGGTAGAGCTAAGCTCCTATTGTAATGGTTAATGCACTAGTTTCGGGTCAGCGTATGTTCATGAAACTTCTTTTTTAAATGAAGGATAACTTCCTTACTCCATCTTGTTTCCATCTAATAATTAAAGAGTTCATGATTGACTCCGATTGATGTGAATCAGGACTGTAGTTATGATAATGTTTAATTGTAACATCAAGTTAATGATTTCTTTAGTGTTCTTACACCTGGAATACAAGAACTCTTGTTTAAGTTTTTCCTCTTTGAGGTTGTTGGAAGCCTGATGGATACAATAGACCTTTACCTTTTCTCACCAAAGTATTCTTCCTTCCACCCTTATTACAACTTACTGTCTCAAGTTAAACTAAGACCTCACCTATTCATTCATAGCCTAGTCCAAGATCCCGAGTTAAAACTATATTGTCTTGAATCTTATCCATTTGACATATTTAAACTCAATACATAGTGACATATAACTTGATGGGTACTAGACTTACCTCTGCCACAATCCAAGAGTGACTTATGGTGCTAATATCGCATGTCCCCGACAAGGTCCGAATATATAAAGTTATGACTCGGAACTGACTAGGCATTACCGTATCAATTCACATCTTGACAACAATCCATGGGAGACAAAAAGAAAGATGATGGAGTAGGAGATCCCATTAAAATGTTGCTCGAGGAAGATTTCTCATGCGGGACAAAGGAACTAAATGATGGACAAATTCACACAAATCCTTCAACAGCTTCCATGAGAAACATTTTCATCAAGCAACCATGCAAACCCCCTTCAAGGTATAGGTAATTTTGATATTCCATTATTTTAAGGACCCGACAGATGCCAATGTTGTAGATAAATGGCTGAATCATCAAGGATATTCTTCGGGTCCACAATTTTTCGATTGGGAAAATATCACTTTGCACTCCTCAAGTTTGTTCCCCATGTTAAGGACTGTTGGGATGCTTACTCTGAGAAAAGTGTCATGGAGGAATTTGCAATTTTAGTGGTGGCCCCTACATGGGATCCTTCCAAGATTCCACATCAGTACCACCCCACCGGAAGATAATGGTGACCGCATTAACTGCATGGACCACCCTAATGGCCAAGGAAGGGACTAGATGTTAATTGACTTCACCAATATTTTCCATACCCTACACACCAAATTGGTGAAATATTATGAGCTATCCGGTGCTCAAATACCGTGGATATTTTCATAGATACATTCAAACATAAATGTAGTTCCTAGACATCACCTCATTAGTACAACCTATAGATATGCTATCAAGATCAAGCAAAATTTAAGTAGAAACGATGAGAGCTTGGATCTGCAAACACCTCACGCCTAAAGCAGAGGAAAGGTAACCCCAACCCACACAAAAGTAGGGGACCACCTCGAGATGGTCTCCCTTAGGACAATCCATCAAATCCGCAACACAAGAAGGGAAACAAGAAGACGGTAAGAAGGACAATAGAAAATGGTGTGAGTACCATAAAATTCCTTGCCACAAACAATCCCATGTTTCTCCAAGGAGTCCCTCGTGGCCGAGATGAAGGCTTCCTATTTAGAGGCCTATTCTGACTCTGAATCAAATACAAAAATTGGGAAGCAGATCATAGATTTCGAACCTAGTACCACTGTCGCTACCACCAAAGTATGACCAAGTGAACTAGAACAACCAAAGGAAGGGGAATGCTTATTTCACTCATAGATGTGGGTAGAGGGGAATCCACTACATTTCATTTTTGATAATGAGGGTCAAATGAAACTGATCTCAACCAAGGTTGTCGAGATATTGAAGTTTCCAACGATACCACACCCCAAACCTTACACCATCAGATGGTTTTGTCAAGGAAGAGATCTATGTGTCAACCAACAAGGTCGCTTCACCCTATGACATCAGTTTTCAAAGATGAGGTAATCGTGGTGATATTTCTCCCTTGAATCTTGTGGGATGTGCTTTTAGACAAATCCATATTTGTGGAATCACTGTTGTGTAAGTGATCTAGACCCCATAGTGTTGGCTATTACTTTGGTAGACAATCGATAGATCCGTAGGTGGCATCACACGCTATTTCTTTAATCTCTCGCTAAGAAATGTAGTAAAGGTCATTTCAATGCACTCGAAGTTCATCTTATTTCTGATCCTTTCTTACAGTATGTATATACAACGCCACATCCATGGACTCTACACAATGCCTTTCTTTGCAACAGAAGAAAGTGAAAAGGATCATGGAAGAATATAGAGACATATTCGCCTCACCCACCAGGGTACCAAAACACTGCCAAGTCAACCATCCACACAATTTGACCCCAGATGCACCTCTACCCAATATACCAGTATATCGGGTGCTTATCGGATGGAGAATGACCTAAAGAAGGCATCGACCCCAAGAGCTTCTTCAAAAGGGGCACATCAGACCCAACTCCCTCTCCCCTTGCGTAGTCTGGGACAGGGCTGGTGCGTAAGAATGATGGGACATGGAAACTTTGCATGATTACAAAGCCTTAAAGAAAATCATAGTAAGAGTCTCTCACCCTACTTCCGTGATTGATGACCCTTTGACCAACTTAGGGGGAATTCTTCAAAGAAGAATGACCCGGGAAGTCTAGCCACCACTAGGTTCACATCAAACCAAAGATGTTTTGGAAGACAACCTCAAGTTCAAATAAGGGTTCCTAATGTAATGGTAATCATAAATTGCTATTTAACAAATGCACCATCCACTTTCATGAGGTTGGAGGGATGATGTATTGAGACCTTTACCAACTCCTTTGTGGTAGTATATATTTGGATGACATCCTCATCTCTCAGAAACATGGGAGGAGCTACATATATTCAATAGGTTTTGAGCACTCAGGACAACACAAGATTTATGCTAACTTGGAAAATTTCTCTTCGGTATAAACAAGGTCCAATACCTAGGCTACAATGTTGATGAGCATGGGGTACATGTTGATCCATCTAAGATCCAAGTCATTCGTGACTGGTCAACCCCAACCACACTAACCTATCTTCATAGATTCTTGGGAAGTTCCAACTTCTATCGAATGTTTGTATTTGGGTTCTCCCATATCGAATGGGCTCTTGGCCAAGTGACCAAGGGTGACAGAAAGCAAGTTCGTAGGGAGAAGGAGAAATAACGAGAATTAAGATCCGATGCACTCATTTGTGCTCAACTCTAGTAATCTACTTGTCTGATCTGCAATAAGCATTCAAGATTGAGGCTGATGCATTTGAATATGATGTAAGTACGCTTCACCTAGCATGGGCATCCCATGGCATATCATAGTGAGACACTCTTCGATACACTATCCAAAAACACCCCACCTATGACAAGGGAAATGTATTCCACTATACAAGCCTCCTGCTGTTAATGGAAACATTACATTCGGGATAGAGATGATCATACACATTGATCACAAGCCTCTACAGTTCATACACGTATTGGAAATTGTAGAATGACCTCCATCAAAAGTGGTCCACCTACCTCGCAATCAGCTCCATATCAATATCAACTATAAGACAGCATCTCTAATCGCTTTCACTGAATACCTTAGTCGGCCTCCTATGGATGCATTTATCATTGTGCTCCATTCCCTTGACATGAAACATTATATTGGCCCCAAATTTACCAACAAGATCCAAAATTTTCCACCCAATATCAACTCTTGGGTACAGATCCATTGTCAATGATTTCACATTCAGATCTAACTCAGATGCCACTTGGGCCATCTCAGAAATTCACAAGTGAGCGTAAAGATGATTTAAAGCCCACTACCGAAAGTGGTAGGACATTCTTTGTGTAGAGAAAATCGGTCATTCTTCGTAAACATTTTATTGGCCAAAAATTGGCTGTGACATCAAGAAGTATATCAACACAGACCGCTTAACGATTGCTAAGATGGCATCAAGAATAAAGGTTTATACAACCCTCTTCATATTCTTGAGAAGTCATGTAAGTTCACCTCCATGGATTATATGTGTGGTTTTCCATCCACCAAGCAAGAAATGACTATGTGTTTGCAGGACGTTGGATCGTTTTCTAAGATGGCCATTCCTCACAACTTGTAAGAAGAATGTCATAGTGGTAGATACTGCTAAGATATTCTTCGAACGAGTGTGTGTCTATTTTGGGATACCATAGAACATCATCTCTGACCAAGACGTTAGGTCCCTCAACACCTTTTGGTCAAGTCTCTAGTCTCTATTGGACACCAAGCTCACAAAAAACACTTCTTTCCACCCCCAAACCGTGGATGGCTAAACCGAGGTCAATACGATGATTGTGCATATCCTGTGCATGTAAAATTCTAAACATCCTCGTACATGGGACAAGAACCCATATGTCCAACATAGTTACAAAAAGGATCTCCATAGCTCCACCGACATAGCTCATTTCGCTTAACCGATTCAAACCCTTAGGACCCATTGATTTTTCAATTCCTCTTCCCACCGCACAGACAAAATCTTCTCGACTTCCTTGATCGATAAAGCTACTTGATCATTGAACTGATTCATCACATCCTCCAACAAGTTTGGGATATTTTGTAGAAATCCAATACCAAGTGTTAGCACCAGTCATCCCTCCACCAAGTAGAAGGTAACTCTGCACCCATTAGGGCTTAGGTGGGTTTTGGTTTTATATGGATGGAGGTCAATGGACAAAACCGAATATATGAATGATGTTCAACAAAGAACTCGACAAGAAATGCACAAGGGAAGTGAGGGCTACATTAACTTTAGTCAAGAACCGAAGTTAAAGTTTAGATAAGAGGAAATACTTAATGAGGAGGAACAAGACCGCCATGGGCATCGCCTTCTAGCAAATTGAGAGGAAAAATCCAAAATCAAGAGAATTCTGGAACTCAAGTTTAGACACTAGAATATTTCCAAACAACACAATTAAAACCACAAAATGATCAAACCTCCATCATCCTCGTATAAATGAAACAAATGACTGATATTCCATGCTCCGAGCTATCCAAAGGTTAGAGAGAACATAAACACTGAACTCTAGGAAACTGACCATGATACTGCTATAATCAAACTTCTAGTAGAACAATATAACTATCCTTGACTGCATCATCCATGCCCCATAGTTTTAAACAACTTTTACGTAAGACAAATGAAAAGAAACAGAAGATGACTTCTATTAACATGAATGTCTCAAATCAATTACATAACCAGAACATCAAGGCATCACAAAGTATTACAAAAATGGGGAGCTCTACTCAACTAGTTGACGAAGTAACAAAATATTAAACTATCTATTTATACCTCTAACACCATCACCACCAAGAATGTGATCTAATCATTACATTCAAGCATTGCGTCTGAGTAGTCCTCTCTTAGAGTATGCATCTATCCCTCTGTCATACACGAGATCAGATCGGTATTACTGGTCCCAGAGAAAATATTCTCAGGGTACCACGAGCTAACATCTCCGTGATCCTCCATGCCTTCCATTTATGGGTGAGCCGAGGTATCAACCACCAAACCTAACCTCCATTAACTGCTTTTCCTCATAGATTGAACGATATTTAATTCTCAGTGAGTATCCACGTGATTCTCTCCGATAGCATGCCCATATAAATGTGTGATTGTGGGGATGCTCAAAATTGGTTTAGGTTCAAACCACTTTTGGGTCTGCAATCCATGGTCTTTCGCCACATAGCACTTTCGGCCTACCATGGTTTCCATTGTGGGACTACTCAAGAAAAATATCACCCGAACATGTTGTGTCCCCACAATGGTTGTATAGATATGGTCCCGAAGATGAGATCTCGGGTGCACTCCGCATGATGGCACCACCGCCAAGATTAACTCACTATATTTAGAAACTACTAAATTGTGCCTCTAGGGGGACGCGATTTTGACCTTTGAAAATAGCTACCTCTTTGGAGGATGATCCAACATGAAATCTCGGGTCATCAAGATGTGTCATTGCCTAATAGGTGCCTGGTGTCACGACTGATGAGTGCATCATATGTCCATACTGATCACAACCATGCCCTCTTAAATCGATGACTGAAATCTCCTTCGGGTCTCCAAAGAATCAAAATCAAACCTATGCTTTCAAGGATTTCCTACTCCCAAGTCATGGATCCTAAGACACGTGCGGCTCCTCCAAGACTCAATCCACTCACGCTTTTCATTTCAGGCTTCCAGACTTCGTCTTCTGGAGTAATCATTGCTAATATCAACGACTCTCATTGATTTCTCAGATCAATGGTCCATGATTTCTTCAGGAGTCCAGGCTTCATATCTTCAACATTTTTACACACTTCCCACTTCAAAATGCCCAAAGATTATTTCAACACCGGACCAACTTCCCACCTGTCCAATCTTAATATCTACTCTGACTCACATTCACTTCAGCCCAGGAATGAGTTGCTCCAAGTGTTGTTCTTGCACCTCATGGTCATGTCCGTAGCCTTGACAACTTTATGTGATAACATTTTGCCTCCACAGGGGATGGTATTGTCCCCATGGGAAGCTTCCAAGAACAAGTAGTTCTAGTCGGACTTTAGTTGTTGGGTTATGGAGTCAAACTCAAAACACTTCATTGAAGGCCTACATGTACACCATTCTACTTATAAAAGGAAAAAAACACAATACGTTCAAAAAGGAGCTTATTTATGTACAACCTAACCAACTTCGATCTTTACACAAAGTGTTAGGTGAAAGAACACTTCCACCATAACCACCCGCATCGTGGTGGTGATAAATTTCTGCTATTTACCGCAGTTGATCCCAAAAATCTAGGGAAGTATGACAGCGTAACGGTGAACATGGATTAGAATTTCTGCCCACTCAGATGATGATACAAGATGAATACCTATGTGATCCAACAGTTTCCTTTTGAAAACACAACTCCATATATGACCCCATAGGGTTACAAAATTTGGAATTAGGGGAGCTCAACTGGTAAAAAAATACCTCATGTTCTTCATTGTTTCTCACCCACTTTTTGATCTCCTCAAAGAGTACAAAGGGTGGAGAATTGATGCAGGTTGGACAATACCATGTGATATTTTCTTGTTTACGTGATCCAAGTGATGAACCGCACATTTGATCTCCCTTCTTCATGACTCTCCTAAGGATCATAATCATAATCATCATAAATAGGAAAAATGGGAAATCTCTACCCATTGTCTTTTGTAGACACAGAATGGAGGATTTCCACACAATGTTTTTCCTCAATATATGCTGGTGTTGCCTCAAGTGGTATGCTCTGGAAATCCAAAAATATGAAACATATTATTCCATGTGTATAGCCATATGATCATGGAATCGTGTGAAAAAATCTTGGTTTCTTTAGAAGACCGGGCTACTCCTCTGTAAATGCCTCTCTTGCAAATAAAACTCCTTATCCTTCAAAACAAATCTCAATCATCAATGTTGTAGTCTTCTTTTCTGTTGTTGTTCCAAAATTTAATTCATAATCACTATCTCTCTGCTTTAGAATCAAAACACGCTGATAGTCTCTTCCTTAGGCACATGCACTTTTTCAAGATATGCTTGCATAAGAACCCCCTTGCTAGCCCTGATATTCTCTTCGACTTCAACATCTTCAAACATGTGTCTTAATGATGGATATTTCCTCTCTCTCAGGAGAAGGACCGGTTATGGATGTTGATCCATGACATGGTACACCATGGAAATAGTCTTTGTGGGTCTAATATCCACAAGCATACTATGATAAACAATGTAAAACCTCTTATTGAAGATATATCCAGCGCTTCTTCTTCCCCTCTCCTCAAGACATTAAACTCAAAACAATATTGATCAAGGGACTTGTTCTCACCCTAATACTTTAAAAAGGCATTGTATAGCTTGATCCAAGAACCAATAGATCTGGCTTCCAAACATTTAAACCACACAGAAACATCTCCACACAAATATTGTGAGAAAATCCTCATGGAAACATCATCATGAACAATATCAAACTGATTGAAAAAGCTCTCAAAGCCCTCCGAATGTCTCTCAATTGTAATATGATGCTCTCCAAAAAACCAAGGAAGATACTCAAAGGAATAACGAGGATAAGGATGAAGGTCATGTGGCAAACTTTTAAGGTTTAAACAACTTATTTTTATTTTAATTTGAAAATAAGTGGGTTGATCATGAGGGGATTAACGAGTTGATGGAAATGCTCAGTAGGAATAACGGAGGGTAACAAGATTTGAGAATACCATGAACTATTTTCAACCTCCTCAAGGCTAAAAGGGTGATCAATTTCAAGAGGAGATGCAATACAGTTCTCACTTTTATGAATAGGTAGAGGTGAATACACGAGATTGGTATCTACAACAAAAGAAGAGGGCATGTTTTCTTCTTCCAAGGATGGATAAATAAAGGAAGCCTTATTATCATCTGAATAGACAAAGGAGAGGATAATCCTCCTTATATGTGAAGGGAAATAGAGAAATGAGTTGATAAACAAGAACAAGATTTCATGAATAAATCTCATAAACTCGACACTGGTCTTCCCTTCGCATGGTCATCTTATAAGTCATTAGGATTCTCCCAATGGAGTCTTCTATAGGGAGTCGCTAGGTGCAAGTTAAAATCTTCAATGGTTCTAATGTCTGATGCACCTAACTTAAGCTCATTGTCGTTCTTACCTAAGTAAATGTCTTCAATTCGATCCTCGAAAACAATGCCAAGAATGTTAGTATTTGAATTCACCCTCCTGACAAGTAGAAGGCACTTAATTAAATTCCATCAAATTTTAGGGTGGATGTTGGTTTTATATGATGGAGGTCAATGGAAAATTAAAATAATGAATGATGTTCAACAGAGAACTGTACAGGAAATGTACAGGGAAGTGAGGAGAAATTAACTTTAGTTAGGAAATTGATTTAAAGAGAGAGAAGATGGAAGACTTAATGAGGGAGGTGAATGAGACTATTATGGGTATCATGCCTTCCAGCAGCTCTGAGAAGAAAAACCCAAACTCAAGAGAATTCTTGAGCTTGAGTTCAGACACACTGAAATATGTCCAAACAAAAAAGTTACAACCACAAAATGATCAAACCTCCATCATCCGACAGAAATGCAATGGATTGACTGGATCTTCCATGCCCAAGGCATCCAGTGTGAGAGGGAACAAAAATACTTGGAATTGAGAAAGATTGACCATGATATTTCTATAATAAAGGTTCCATTAGAACAGTATAACACTCCCCTCTAATGTATCATCCATGCTTGAGTGTTTTAAACAAATTTTATAGACAAATGAAAAGAAACGTGAAGATGACTTCCTCATTAACATGAAAGTCTCAAATCGATTACATAACCAGAGAACAACTCGCATCACAAGACTTACAAAATTGGGATCTCTGGTCAACTAGTTGATGACTAAAAAAAAATATTAAAATATCTATTTATACTGTAATAATTTGCCACCACCAAGAATGTGATATGATCATTACAATTGTGTCTGACCAAATCCCTCTATCAGACTATGCATGTATCCCTTTATCAGATGCGAGCTCAGATCGACACGGGTCTGCAAAAAAATCTATCCACAGGGGTACCAAAGACTGACGGTTCAGTCCCCACAGTCAGACCCTCCATGCCTTCCATTTATGGGTGAGTCGATACCAAACCATCAAACCCACCTCCATTAATTGTTTTCCTCAGATATTGAACGAGAGTTAATTCTTGGGGAGCGACCACATGATGCTTTTGAATAGGATGCCATATAAACATGTGATTATGGGGCCACTTAGAGGTGGTTTAGGTTCATACCTCTTTTGGGCTCAAAATACATCACTTTTCACCATGTAGCACTTTCTCTACCATGATTTCCATTGCGGGACCGCTCAAAAAAATATATTTCAAGCATTAAAGAAGTTCCCGCAATGGACTATGATTGTAGATCTAGTCCCTAGCTAAGATATGGGGCACACCTTCCAGATTTGGCTCCACCACAAAGATTAACTGTCTTCCATCTTTATAAATCGCCAAACTCAGGCCCTCTTTAGTGGGAACACTATTTTTGGCGTTGAACAATAATACCTCCTGGAGGATGATCCAATGTGGGACTCCTGGTGTCACGATGATGATTTGTCATTTTCAAATAGGTGTAAGGTGTCACAACCGATGAGTGTTCCATATGTCCATACTGATGACTTCCACACCCTCTTAAATCGACGGCTGAGATCTCCTTCGAGTCTCCGGTCTTCGGGAGAATCAAAACTCAAACCCGCGCTTTCAAGGGATTTTACCCGTAGTCATGGATCTGAAGACACATGGCTCTCTCCAAGATCAATGACTCATGCTTATTTTGGGGCTTCAGGACTTCGGGAGAATCAAAACTCAAACCCGCGCTTTCAAGGGATTTTACCTATAGTCATGGATCTGAAGACACGTGGCTCTCTCCAAGATCAATGAGTCATGCTTATTTTGGGGCTTCAAGACTTCGGGACTTTGGGAGGCACTACCACTAATATCAATGACTCCCTACTGATTTTGATATCAATGGTCCATGATTGCTTTGGGAGTTCGGGCTTCGTCTCTTCGGCATTTTTACACACTTCCCACTTCAAAACTCCCGAAGCTTATTTCCCCGAACACTGGGACCAACTGCCACCTGTCCACTTTAATATTGATGACTCATGTTCACTTCAAGCCTGGAATGAGTCGCTTTGAGTGTTGTTCTTTTCACTCATGGTTGCAACCTGTGGCCCTTGACAACTTTATGTGATAAACTAAGTACAAGCAGTGCGATGATAAACATAGGGTACCACACCAATTTAGGTTGGCGACAAAGTATGGTTACATTTTCAGAAGGAGTGTCTCATCGGACCCCTTGGGAAGCTTCACCCACTTCTTTATGGGCCTTAGACTATCACCAAGGATGTGGGTAGCAATTCTTTTGAGCTCAACACTCCACCCTTCCTTGGTCTGCATCCAATATTCAATGTGGACCTCCTTCAACTATTTTCCACCATTATTGGACACCTCTGAGATTGTTGAACAACTAACACCAACATAGCTCAACCCTGAATGCATGGAACAAGCATCCACCAATCAGATAATGGACACACAGGTCAAGGGCACTCACCGAAAATGGATCCATCTTTATCGGGTTGTCAAGGCAAGGCAACTCCTACACCAAGGAAAGTGGGTCAACCGAGGCCAAATCCAGCAAAAGTTTCCTCACCTGGTGGAGGAACTCAACGCAATGGAGACCATTGCTTCCTAAGGGGGGAGGATTGATCTAGGTGGATATTGGTGGCCACCCACCTATTCCAACTGGCTCCTTGTGTCTATTTTTTATTCGTCATGTCTTTCTACACTGCTTTATAATTGTGAGGTATACACTTTTACAGTTGTCTGAAGCCTCACACATTCTCTAGGTGAATATGGGTGGCCTCTCGCCTAATCCAATTGGCTTATTTTGTATGTTTTCATGTCATCACATATAGTTGTACTTCCAGGGTTGTTTTGGGGCCCTAAACATTGTTTTCTTGACTTACCACAGTCAGAATGTAGACAGAGACAGAGTCTGATGGTCGAATGTGTAGTTCTCTAAAATACCTTTCCAATAGGATATCACACACCTAAAACAAAGGTTGTATGAAAAATTTAGAACCCAAGGAAGTTGAGGTACCAAATTACACCAATTTACCCATATGGCCCACATGACTTTTGGCGTTTCACATTCTAGGGATAGGTTTTTGGTTGTCTAGGGTTTTGGAATTCATGCGTAATATGGAAAGGGCCTCTGGAGATTCATTGTAATCCATTCTTCTCAGACAGATGTGCGTAGAAGTTACATATATTCTCAGAGATAGCTACCACCATTTGAGCAAGTTTCAGTTTTGGAATTTTACAGTTCAGCCTATTTAACTATTTAATAGAAGATATTGTTCACTGGATATTTGTATTATTCTTCCTATATATATTTTTATTGTATTCAGTTTGTTAATCAGTTCTCTCCGCTCCTAAATCTGGATCAGGATACCAATAAAACTATTCCATGTCTATAACATTTTCCTTCAAATTCTACTAAATATGCACTCCATAGATGTTATCAAATCAAGGTCATTTCCCTATTTCTTCTCAAGTTTTGAAGAATTCTAAAGCACTTCCCCAAGATCTAAGCTATAAAAATTATTCCCCTATGAATTAAGATTCCAACACCCATAGCCAATTTGATCTTTTAAGGTGGAATTTATGGCTCTGCTCACTTCATTCTACCCATGGACATTTTTTCAAATACATATTCTGCAAATTGCATTTCTACCTAATGTGCCAAGGAAAAGGAGTCTACAATTTCGAAATTAGAAAAATTATGCCTTTGTATGTTGTTGGCGCTCGACCAAGTTTTGAGGAAACATTGGTCAGGTTTGACCTCTTGTCACACATCGACGGGTTGGTCAAAGATGGAGCGCCTAGGTGGAGTTGAGATTGCAGGATCTCACTTATTTTGTGGACTCAACAAGGGGTTCATTAGAGGTTTTGTATTAGGATTTTGGGATGTCGGCCCATGGGTTTACCCATGATTAAGGCTTGTTTTAGGGGTTGTGAAATTATATATAGGAAGGAATGTAATGTAGAGGAAGTGAAGTGTGCTTAGTGCAAGCAATGTAGTATCTAGCTAAGTGCAAGAGGAAAGTAGTTCTAAGTTGCTTTTGCAACAGACCATGTATGTAAGGCTTTGTGCCTCATAAAGGAGTTGGCTATGTGCCTTGATTTGATTTTGGGAAGGTGGATCTAGTGAACAGTGCGCAGATCACCTGTTCAGTGTGAAGCTTGGATATGTGGCTTAGTGTATAGCAGGAAAGGAATGTAAGAGATTGAAGCCTAATAAAGAAGAAGAAGCACTTGGTGGATGTAGCCCCACACAGGGGTGAACCACGTATATCATGTGTTGATGGTTTTCATTGTGCTATGATATTTATGCTATATATCTTCTTAGAGAATTGATTATTATGAATGATAGATAGATCTATGAATGTTTAACGCTTTGTCTATGTTGAATGTGTTGGATCTAACTTCTGATGCTAAGTGTGGTGTATATTTTTTTTATTGTTACTGCACCAATCTGTACTTAGGGTTTGATCTACGATGTAAATAAATATAATGAATTAATGTGTGTTGTCCCTAAGTACTCTTCGAAGTGTTATAATCACATATCTGTGTCCCATATTTGTTAAAAACACTTGAGTCCTATAACCCCCCCTGCCTCTACCTCGGGTGAAACTTCGCCTACTTTTCAAGTGTTGTCAAAGGGGTCGGTAGTTAGGGTTTTTTTGGTGTGTTGTTGAAGCATTGAACCTTGGGTCTTCCCCTGTTCCAACAAATGGTTCCATTGTCGGGACCTGAAACTATGATTGTTGGGAACTGAAAGAAAATAGAATCTTTGTGCATAGATCTTCTTCTGTAGTGCACATTATTCTACTTGACTTGCGAAGCTCTATGCTAAGAAAGAAGCCCAATCTGAAGAAAAAGAAGTAAGATATTGAAAGAGGTAAAGATTTGTGCTTAGATAGAATAAGATAAGTGGAAATTTTTGTTTCGGAAGCATGAATCTAGGTATGTTTGATAGATTTTTTCCTAGCCTGAAAGCTAGGGTACATTTAGAAGAAAGAGTTGATCTGAATAAATTTAATAGAACTAGAGAAAGATATGTTATTCCTATGCATAGAAATAATTTTTGGACTAATGAATGGATGAAAGAACCTAGAAATAATTTTTGCAGATTGCAGGTCCAACACTATGATCGTAGTGCGCAGTATGGGAGAAATTGGGGAAATTACAAGAGGAAGACCTTACGTTATAACTATAGAAGAGAGGGACATCTTGATAAGGAATGCCCTGGTGCAGGTCCTATTTATATTTGTTGTAAAATTGTTCATCATGAAGTTGAAGACTATCCAAGGATGATATCTAAAGTTCAACAAATGAACATGAGTCAAGAGAATCAGAGCATACTAGAGAATCATAAAGAGAAAGAATCAGAAAAAGCTCAGACTATGTTAGTACAGTTAAAAGAAGAAATGAATAATCACAAAGATATCAGTTTACCAGAGATCTTGAAAGAAAAACAATGCATAAGTACAAGAATAGGAGACTTCGACATAGACTCTGTCCTGGATGGGGAAACACAAGTGAATATTATGACATAAAGCACTTGGGAAATATTGGGGAAGCATATTGTGGTACCTTCATTGGGAAGAATAGGCTTGTTCAAAGGAAAGATGATAAACCTATGTTGAAGAGTTACTAATGTACCTGTCATCATCCATGGAACATCGATAGAAGAAGAATTTGAAGTGATTAGGTTTGTTGAGAACAACGCCCTTTTTCCTCTTTTTTTAGGAAAGATTTGGATCAAGGAGGATCAGATCAGAAGGAAAGTATAGGAAGACGCTACAGAAAATAAACAACAAGAACTAAGGGATCTCATAGCTAGAAAAATAGATTGTTAGGGTCCTAACCCACACATAGGTAGATTAATATATTCAGATGTAATAAAGGTCAATATTAATAAGGCCTTTCAATAAAATAGAATAAGGAAGATGTAAGAAGACCTAATAGAAGCTTTTGCTTCTAGAAGGATCTTCCTCTAGATGCTTCTCTTGATAGACATTTTGTATAAATAAGGGTCGAGGGTATGAAAACCCTAGCT
>SNQJ01S0145505.1:0-24352 GCA_010110895.2 Picea sitchensis | reverse complement strand
GATATGAGTTCCACTTCAGCTGGCTTCTCATCCTGATCACCTTCATAGAATGGTAGATGTCGGAGGATGTCGTTTTTCCTGAAACCCTACCATTTGAACCATTAGCTGCGAAGTTCAGTATGGTACATGAAAAATATGAGCAGTCAATGGAAGTCAAATGCCCTCTTTCATAGATACTACATCTAGTTGAGGAACATGATACAAGCCACACCTTGCATTACTTCCAACACACTCCACAGATTTAGACCCTTAATAAAGTTCAGCGTGGATCGCCACTTCATATATCTAACTCCATGCACTGATGAACACCAGGAACAACTGCATTCCTATTATAAACTGACAGAACAAGACCTTGAAGAGATCACCAAGGGATGGTCGACGGACCTCCTCATTGCAACAGATCCAGCAGACATTTTAGATATCAACAGCCCAGAAACTGCGCAGGACACACCTAGGCCCAGTAAGATGCAGAATACAAAGAAGACAAAGGAGACGAAGAAAATTGAAGAAGTTCAAGATGTGGATAGCCTCTCTGTAAGGACAACTTCCATCACACCTGATCAAGAAGGCAACGTCGAAGATCTAGAAGAAGTTGAATAGAAACCAGAAGATGGTTCTAGAGAAAATAAAAGGGTCACCTTCAAAGTCTTTCATTAAGAAGAAATCCAAAGAGACTGTGACCAAGATGAATACCATGCTCAATCCAGATGACTTCAGCTTTCTCCTCGTGACTTTGAATGAAGCTATAGAAGAGATCACAGAAAAGCAAGAGGCCAAGCAAGAAGCGATGTATGACAGAATTGAAGTTGAGCTCCAAGGAGTGCAGTGGGCACTTCAGTCTAACCACGCAGTCTCCAATGTGCCCATGTCAGAAGGAACAATAGAAGTAGGAGATGAATTATTTCAACTCCACAGGATTGTCGACATAGTCAAAGTACGCCTTCGAAAAGAGGAAGAAGTAATAGTGCAGGCCACCCAGGCCCTACAGAAAGAATAGGAGGAAATCATAGAGCAGTGCCAAGCTGCACAGCAAGAGAAGGATGCCACCCTCATGAAATTTTAAGAAGACAGAATGAAAATCCATAAAGAAAAGGAGCAGTTGCTCGTGAAGCAGATCGGGATCGAAGAAGCAGTCAATAGAGAATTTCATTCTGTGACTGGCTTAGAACATAAGGCAGAAGAACCTATATAATGCCAAGTAATGAAGCTTTCTGAAGTCATTCAGCAACTGCACCAAAGAGTAGTAGAACTAGAGTTCCAAGCTATACCAAGTACTCTGCAAGAAGAACGTGACCAACGAGAAGTGAATGCCTAAAGTATAGTAGAAAGGATTAAGGCACTCACTGAAGAATGTAAGCAATTAAGTAATAGAAGTGTGCATATACATGAGAACCTATCCGAGAACCCTGAATTGCATAAATTGGAGTCACAGCTCCAGGAGGCGAAGTACCATGCTGAGAAGTTACAGGTACAGCTGAAGACCCTACCAACCACAGAGAAAATGAAGAGGTCCCACAAACAGCACGTCGTGCAGCAGCAGATTCATATGATCCAGAGAAAGGTCATGGAAGTGACGCAACAACTTCAACCTTTGTAGGATAGGGCATGTCAACTATTCTTAGAGATTGTGAGCCAAGGGACAAACTTGGAACAGGTCGTGAACACATCAGAGCAGTGCTTAGAAGGACCAGTTAGTACCACACTCATTTAGGAGTTTGCCAAGCAAGAAGTAGTAGAAAAGCAATAGGTCAAAGCAGCTCGAGCGAAACTCAAGGCCTTCGAGGCAGAGTTACCCAGAGAAGAGTGACTCGGGATGAGTCACAAGTGAGTGTTGGGGGCTTGTTGGCCTTCAACCAAGTTTTGAGGAATACTTGGTCATAGTTGACCATTTTGGTACTTTGACTGCCTGACGAAGATAGAGCGCATGACGAAGTGGAGATCACGGGATCTCGCCACCTTTTGTGGAACCTTTCTGGGTTTTTTTGGGAATATTGTAACTAGAAAGGGATGTTGGCCCTTGTTTAGGCCTTTTCTATGTATAAATAGAGGTCTAGGCCATGTAAGAAGAGCACCTATCTTGTCGATGGCTTAATGCATAAGTTGAATCTATGTGATCCAAAGTCTATGTGACTGTGAGAGCTTTGTGCATGCTGTAAGTATTGTAAGTGCTAAGTGCCCAGAGTGTGAGAAGGCTTAGTGCTTGGATCTACCCAGGGATAGAGGATCTAGTGAGATGCACAGATCTCTTGTCCTGCACGGGGTAGGATCTTGAAGGCTTGGTGTTGTAACCCGATTCAAAAAAGATAATAAGAAGAAGACTTTGTGGATGTAGCCCCAGGGTGGGGGTGAACCATGGTAAACCTGTGTGTTGTGCTCTGTGCCTTGATATGATGTTCTTGTATTTTCTATGTTATGTGCTTCAACTTGAGGTGCTTACTTCTTGATGTGTTTAAGTAGATTTGATCCTGCTTTGTGCTTAATAGATGTACAAGAATGCTAGATCTGATGTGGAGAATGTGCTAAGTGCTTAATCTGTTGGATATAATCTATTTACTATTGCTAAGTGCCAGATCTGGATAGTTACTGTGATGCTCTATTCTTTCTGCGAAGTATAATAACAAATGTATGTTAGGGAATAACCGATGCTAAGTGCATTGTAAGTAAGATAATAACATATCTGTGTCCCAGCTAAGGTTGCAAACACCTAAGTCTTGCAACCACCCCTCCCTCTACCTTGGGTGAGGCTGCATCTGCTTCGTAGGTGTTGCCGAAAGGGTCGGTAGTTAGGGTTTTGTTGGTGCGCTCTTGAGCATTGAACCCTGGGTCTGCCCCTGTTCCAACAAGCTCCAAGGAAAGGACCTTACACATTGCCTTAGGTATTCAAAACTATCTCTTTGATGACAAGGAGCTCGCAGGAAAGAGGGGCCACGTAGACCCTCTTTCAAATGTTGAATATGTTGGACATGGTGTTAGGGTGTTGGAATTGACATCAAAGAAGACCAATATGATCAATGTTGGGCATGGTATTATGGTGTTGGCATTGATGTCAAGAAGATCAATATAGTGTGTTTTCATTGATGGCAACATGAGTCAAACATGTACAGTAATTTGAGAAAAACGGAAGATCACCCTGTGGGAAAAACAAATCATGATCACTACTGATCACAATAGGATCAATAATGATCCTATGTTCCTAAATCTCAGGAGAGTAGTAGGGAGATTCTACAAATAATACACACACAAAATCAGAGCATGCAATGTTAATGTCAAGGGAAAATATTAGGAGAAATAGAGTATTGTGATCGTGTATAGACAATGCATAAACGAGTGCACCGATACAAAGCTCAGGAGGAGTTAGCACATTCAAGTGAATCTGAAACAAAGTTTTGTAGGTAGATAAATTAAGTGAAAAAGACTTCAAGTGAACGTGTTCGTTGATCAAATCCAAGTGGAAGGATAGCATAAAGTTCGTGACTCCAGAACTTCGCCACTTCGACGATTATTGGAGACAAGGCAGAGGCATAAATATCCCAATATCTCTGATGTCCCAGAGTAGATAAAAACCATCCACCTTGACTGAATATTAAGTTAGAACCGTCGATCTGAGAACTTCGAGAGTAATTTTATCCATTGGATTAGCCAGCATGAGATGTTAACTAACAAAAAGCAATCATCATCATTTTGTGACTTATTCGGTATGTATAACTCTGGGGGATTTCAAAAACATTTGAGTCGTAATATCATGGAGTCTCGAAGTACTGAATTCCCGAAATCCAACTAACTGAAAGATCAAAGGAATAAATCTGGGAGCAATACGATCCGTTAGATTAAGCATCCTATGGCCATGATCCAGGAGGGAGACATGTGGCAAAAGAAAAAGATGACATGTGGCCCAATCAATTGGTGACAAGTGTCAAGGTACATTTTTCACTTAAGGTCTATGAAAGTCATGAATCAGGGTGACATGTGGCACACATACTATGGGTCCATGTCAACCTAGGTGACATCGGCATGCCATGTCACTCTGGGATTACAACCTCTGGGGATATCCAACTTCTCCTACTAGAAAAAAATGCTCGAAGTGCCAAAGGATGAAGTCGTGAAATAATGTTGGTTGTTTATCTAATATTCTTAGGAATATTTCTTGACTTGCTCGATTGATTATAGTGGAAGGATAGCATAAGTAGTATTAACAATCGATAGCAATCAGTTGCCCACTTTTGATGACCACTTCGGTAGGTCAAACTCCAAAAGAATACAAAATTCCAAAGTCCAATAATCCTGAATACCTTGAGAGATGAATACCCAGAGATTCAGAGCTCCTTTTGCCTAAGTCTACGGTCCTAGCTCTTGGTCATGTGAAGGTTCTTAAGCAACTCAAGGTCCAAGTTCAATAACTACATGAAAAAAATGAGTTAAGCCTTTCGTTCTTAGCCTAGAGCATATGAAAAATAATTTCAACATGGAGTGCTTATATGTACTTCGACGAAGTTTACTTTGAGAAGTATTACTCTGGAAGAATGCAAGAAGGTCGAAGTCCAGAGGACTTGGTTCCAACACGGGTCTCGTGATAGAGGAATAAGGGTGAAAGAAGAGGTGCTAGGAACAATGCTTAAATGAATAATCTCGTGGTGATTTGAATATTCGGTTGAATAAATTGCCTTTGCAGAATCTTGATTTATGTAAACAATTAGGGGCACGTGGAGTAATTTGATGATATTAACACCATAACAATATAAAGAGTTGGTAAAAGCTTGAATATGATCTGTTGGAGAACTAGGGATGCAATAGAAGCATGGGAATGAAATAATGAAGTCAATCCATACCTATGATCGACTCTTAAAAGTTTGATCAACATATATATGATGACAAATTAATCCCTCTTACTAAATTGAAGAACTTTCACGATAATGTATGAATNAGAATCTTGATTTATGTAAACAATTAGGGGCACGTGGAGTAATTTGATGATATTAACACCATAACAATATAAAGAGTTGGTAAAAGCTTGAATATGATCTGTTGGAGAACTAGGGATGCAATAGAAGCATGGGAATGAAATAACGAAGTCAATCCATACCTATGATCGACTCTTAAAAGTTTGATCAACATATATATGATGACAAATTAATCCCTCTTACTAAATTGAAGAACTTTCACGATAATGTATGAATAATAATATAGGAAGATATTAATTCTAAATTAAAAGACAAACATTATTATTGTTAATTTAAATGAAGAGGTGCAATGGTTCAAACAAAGGGACACAATGCTTCAAATCTCACACCAGTTGGAAGACTCTATAAGCAAGAAAGAACAATGAAGAATAAGGTATCTATGTCAGGGACCTAACCTCCCTAACCCCTCACGTAGGCAGAATAATATATTTTCATGTAATAAAGGCCAATATTAATAATGCCTAGCAATAAGGAAGACTGAGTCATATGTAAGAAGACCTAATAGAAGCTTATGCTTCTAGAAATATCTTCCTATAGATTGTTATTTTGGATAGACATATTTAGTATAAATAGGAGTAGAGGGTATGAGAATTTTTGTCTTGGATATTATTTTAATAGAGATCTTTTCTAATGGAGGTTTCCCTCTCAAAGAGGCAAGTCAACATTGCTATCACTAATCAAGGTGCTCTTTCTGGTGTTATTCCGGTATTGCTCTGGTTATATCATTGTTGTTCTGCCATTTCTATATAAAATATTAATGTTTTGCATACTATTTTATATTTGGAATACTACAAGTGGTATCAGAGAACTTTCCTTGGTAGAAAATTGTGGGTTAATTTTTTCAGGGTAGAGACGTATTTCGGTGTCTTAAAGCTACAAATATATGTCATTACATGCATAAACCTACGGTCGGGGAGTCATACACGCAGGAAATACAAGTGATACTTAAGCGCACATATGTTGGCCACCCTTGTAACCCATGTTGGTACCCCTTCGAGTGGTAGCGCATCAGAAAACACTTGTATATGGATTGGCCTAGATCTCTTGAATCCTTCCATAGATAAATCAATTAGTCTCCTGACTATTATAGTGCCACTGAGAACAACACTCGAGAAGATACTCTCTAGTACCTGGGTAGTTGGGTAGTACGACAAAGGGTACAGTCTAGCCTCCTTAGTTGGTGCCCTGAGATATTGGGTCGAGTACTACTGTTGGACCCCACACATATATTAGAGAGCTATAGCACAAGGAAAACCCTTGTCTGTAGACACCCTGCATACCCTGACCCTTGGGATAGAAACAAAAAAAAAATAGACAAGATCTATTGCCACACAATTATGCCTCCTGCATTTGGGTTGCAAAATTACTACACATTTCTTCCTGTTAAGAATTTGGGCATTTCAACACTCCAGTATTCTTCAGATCGGAGTATAACTCTGTAGGAGTGAAAAAATAAAAATATGGATATTGTTGGCACCATTATTTGAGCCCTATCTTGTTGGATTCCCCTCTTCTCCCTTATCATTGTCATACCTATCATTTTTCAGCAAATTTTATTTTCCTGTGCACTCGACCCCATTCCAACACCCTTATTTGGGACTTACCCCACTAGATTCCCCTTTTCTCCCTAATCCTCATGATACACTTCACCCATAACCCATTTTACATGTGGTCCCACCCACCCCTTTTCATTTTCCCTCTTCATCATGGCCCACACCCGTAGCCAAGTCTTGGAAGCTCGCTTCAATACCTTGTCCTCTAATTTCACATAGACCCAACAAGAACTGAGGCAACTCAGTGCCAATTTCACCACCATCAATAAAAAAATGCATTCCTCCATTGATGCCAAAATGGAAACCATCAAACAAGACCTCGCTACCCAGCTTGCATCCTTCACTACCTAGCTTGAATCCTTCACTACAATGATCTACGTCAAGTTGAATATCCTTGCATATATTCCTTCCTCCAACCCACCTTTGCACTCCGAAGATGAAACTTCCTCTAATTTTGAGACTTTTCAGCCCCATCACTTTCAGCGTGACCTATGCCTTCCGCATGTGGATGTGAACAAATTTGATGGCTCAAATCCCACTGGTTGGGTAACTCAAATGGAACATTATTGCTATTTGAATGGAATTACAGATGAGTTGGTGAAACTATGGTATGGTGTTCTCCATCTAGATCAAGAATGTTGTAAATGGTGGCAATGGAGAAAAAATGCCCACCAAGGGTATGTGTCTTGGACACAATTTGTGGAAGATCTTTATGAACGCTTTGACACTGATACCAACCATTTAGGTTGTTTGACAAAGTTGAAAAAATCTGGCATGAATGGAATTACAGATGAGTTGGTGAACCATGGTATGGTGTTCTCCATCTAGATCAAGAATGTTGTAAATGGTGGCAATGGAGAAAAATGCTCAATTGCTGGTATGTGTCTTGGACACAATTTGTGGAAGATCTTTATGAACGCTTTGACACTGATACCAACCATTTAGGTTGTTTGACAAAGTTGAAAAAATCTGGTAACAGTGGAAGACTTTATATTTCTTTTGAGCGATTGGTTATGTACAGAGGGCATGTCTGACGATTATTTTAGAGAATTCTTTATCAGTGGCCTCAAGGATGATTCATGCCCATGTCCTCATGCTGGAACAACCCTCAGATTTGGTTGGAATCTACTAAAAGAGCTAAGGAATCACAAAAAGTTGTCTCTTCTCAAACCCCTAAACCTTCCTTCATTACTCTCCCAAAACCAATCACTCCCACTCCTTCTACTCCACTAAATATCCAGAAATTCTATCAGGGCAGAAATGGTTGAACGCCAACTCAAAGGCCCTTATTATAATTGTGATGAAAATATTTTCCTGGGAACAAGTGTAAGGAACAAAGATTTTTTATGGCCATCTTCAATGATGTTTCAAAAGAATATGTCGATGCCCCCCCTATGTTTGAGTCACCTAAACCCACTGACACCCCACCCCTCCAACCCTCCCTCAAGTCAAACTGGTCATTTCCCAAATTCCTCTCACTGGGTTCCCTTCTGCCCCCAAACCTCAAGATAATCTACATTGGGCATTGGAAGTTCATCAAGATTATGAAGGTCATCATCCTTGCTGACAATGGAAGCACCCATAATTTTATTCATCAACGTATTTCAAGAAATCAATTGTTATATATGTGTTTTCAATAATTTGCACCATGATTGCCAATGGTAAGTCCATGAAATGTGTGGGAGGTATGAAAAATGTGTGTCTCCAAATTGGTCAAGACCACATGAAATATCATATGTTTTTTTTAGACCTAAGTCTCCACTCCCTAACCCCTCCTCTCATTAACCTATACCTCCATCAAAAAAATCATACCTTTTATGTTGATTAAGTTGGTCCCCACATTACTAAATGACTCAGTTTTTATGATCATTACCACTATTGACTAATTTTTTTGCACCATCTTTTGTTTTCTTTAAGTGTAATTATATGTTATGGTTTGGGTCTAAAGTACTTGTCATCATGTTTACCATTGGTTGAGATCATAACATGTGTAATAGTGTTTTATATGCACATACAGGGCTGATTGCAAGAACAATTCTAGCAAATATTGTTGGCGTGCTAATTTTTAAATTATTTAAGAACTCATGAATTAATTTAAATATTTTAAATCGCTTTAATGGCTCTTGCATATGTAAGCACATCATAATTGTGCTACTTCCACACCCGGGCCTACATGCGCTTCATCATTCTACATCATCAGTCATGGTTGTGAGAATTGTATTGTTCCATCCATGTTGTATAGAGGTTTAATAACACACATGTATCGATTTCAACATGAGGAGATTCGCATTCAGTGCATCATTGATAGAAGAATCACTATGTACACCATGTTTCCTCCCTAAGAGCAATGGCAGTTGATCAGGACTGAACCATAAGGCCTTGAGCTATTCGAGGCCATACCTGAAATCAAGGATATTTTCATAAAGGTGGAATGGTATGAATTCCTATGCACATTTGAAGGACACCATGCATGTGTATCTATGTTGTTCACGCAGATGCTCGATGGATTCCAGACCCATATTGGGGATACATGCACTCTCCATGTCTGTGGGGAAAGGTGGTTTAAGAAAGGAAAGATGTGTCTCGACCTCTACAACAAATTCTTGGTCCCCGAGCACTAAGACCCTGACTGGAGCCAAGGAATCCCTATGTTGTGGATAAAGGAAGATTGGAATGGAACCCTAGTAGCGGTGCAGAGGTATATAATATGTGAGGGTCGATTCAACATAGTACATTGTTATCACCTTTGTTTCCTTATGCATCTAAGTGGAGACAAAGAGATAAACTTACCCTATTACATGCTTAAAAGCCTCACCAAAATGGCTAGGAGGGTTCAAATCCACCCTGAATCTGCTCACAGGAGCGTGTACCATCAAGGCTTAATAAAATTATTGGTGTCTTTCGCTTTAGAGGAAATTGAAATGCCATGGGGTTATTTCTTGAAGTTTTTGGGATTGAAGGAGAGGGAACAAGTGCCTGATGCATAGAATGAAGGTGATGCAAGTAAAGATAAGGAAAAGGTCAGGGTATCTCCAGAGTCTGGGAGCTCTATGAAGCCTTTCCAACCTACAACAAATTATGGGAAAGGCCCCAAAACAAGGAAAACACCCTCAAAAGAAAACAAGCCAGAGAAACCCGTGAAGGAGGAGTCCCCTCGCATGCAACAAAGGTCTTCTATAGGTAAGGGGAAGGAGAGAAAAAGTGGAAAATATTCCCACATGCATCCACATACACTGGAAACACCATAGAGGTCTCTGTCATCCATCCATTCAGAGGAGGAGCATAGAACCCCATCAAGCAGCAACCTCAAAATCCTATGACTAGAATGAGGGGGAAACTTAGATCTAGATCACGCAACAATGAAGTGGTTAAGGGAAAGATTTTTCCCATGGAAGCCTTGCCTAAAGCATCCTCTGCATCAAGACAAGAATAGGAGGCAGGTTGTGGTCAAAACAGAGAGGGTCAATGACAACCAACAAGTGCAAGAATTGAAGCTTCAAGTCCAGACCTTGCAACACCACAACCGGAAATTGGGAAAATTGCACTCCAAATAGCAGAAGAGGTATCAAAGACTCCAGGAGAATTACCAAAACACTTGATGCTTTCTGAAGGAGATAATTTGAAGAACAACACTTCTATGAAGGCGTATCTAAAGAGAATGCGTGTATATCCAGTTATCTCCCAGTTGGCCTCCAACAATGCACATGGATACAAGTGCTCAGTTCATAACCTAGTTCTATCAGTCCTAGTCTGTTTTGTCAAAGCTCAGTTCACTTCATCATATGCATCAGTTTATTTTTATCATTAGTAGCAATTTTAGCTGTTTAAGTTCAAGACTTTTTAAATTAAGGCATAATAAGTGGTCATTTGTGTTTGATATGAACCACTTCCTTTTTGTTAAGTCAAGTTTGAAGTATGCATTACTATACTCCAACAATATTTACTTAACTCAACAAGTTGTTCTCCAACTGATAGTGTAGAGTTAAGCCTCAATTTCAAATGGGCGAGAGCCTCTACAACTTTGATAAATATGTAGTTTTTGTACGAATGGAGGGTTCAGTTTCTTGGGAAGGAAATCAATATATCAAACTGGTTGAACCTGTTCTATGATTGCATTAATCTCTCTATCTGGTGAATATCCTCTTGATGGAAGTGTGCTTTATGTTCAAATCTATATGTGTTTTTTATCTTATCTTGAATGCAGTTTTTGATGTGTGCAAGGCAAAGTAAATTTCATTTTCATTTAAGCTATTGTAAAACTCATATTTTACTGATATGTAGCCTGGAAAACAATTAATGCTTTATGTTGTGTTGGTTTTGTCACTTGGGTGAGAAAAAAAAAAAACACTTGCATGCCTAGTTGGGCATGATATACAAGACATAAGTTCGTGAGTGGGTTATACAAGCCAAACACATGTAATAAACAAAGAAACAAACTAAAACAACTAAGAAATAAAAGTTAGAATGCATGAGAAACTTAGAACCATAAACAATCAACCAATGACCAAGACAATTCTACCAATGGACTATTTGATTAGTAGGAAAAACATTGTAGAGAAAAATGATGACTTATGAGTCCCCTCTTCCTCCTTGGGAGGGATCTTGATTTCCCTAATGAAGATATCTTCTTACAATGGAAGAAAAATGGCAAATGGTGAAGATAATTAATGCCTATTCCCTCAAGAGGTGAGTGGAATGGCCTATTGCAATGATACTTGAATACTCCAAGGAGAAAAGAGGATTCTCAAGAGAGAATTGAGGCAACATAATAATACTATGAAGATATTGGTTTCTTAGTGCACCCATGGCTTTCATTTATAGAATTTCTTCAAGTAAAAATGTAATTGGTTCTTGGTGTGAACAAGGGGCCTTTTAGGGCATCTTTTGGTCCTTGACCATTCCCCCATTCAGTTTTCGCTCAGATATGGAGGTCAAATCAGGTTGGGAACTAGTCCATAAGTTGTTGGGGGGGTGACAAGAACCATAAATGTGTCGTTCACAGGAGTTCGCATATTTTCTCATACACAGTTGTGAATTCAGTGCATTGTGCACTCTGAGGGATTTGTTGGCCCGCAAGCTTCCTTTGGTGAATTTGCGCATGTCATTTTTTTCCCAATTGAATAGTTTTCTCCTTTAGAAATGTATTTTAGTGTTGCAGATGAACTAGTTTTTGTTGGCATTGTTGTGTTTCTATAACCATTTGCATGCAATGTTGTATATGATATTTCAGTGATAACATATTCCCCCTGATGTGTGAGGTTAGGAGTATACGTATAGCTGAAATACATCAATGTTTCTTTTACTGAGAGTGCCATTGTAATGAAGAGTGTTGAGAGGAAATGCAAGAGCAATCCATCGAAGGGAGAGGGAAAACTGTGGGACCCAAACCTTTCTCTAGGGAGAAAAAGAAAAAATGTGTACAAACGAGGTGGGCATGCCCCATGCTCATGTCATGTAATCAAAATGTAAGACGGTTACTGAATATGTATGTTGGTGTAGATAACTGTAGCACCCTTTGGGGCGGTTGATAATGGAAGATAACAGTTATGAATGGTGAACATACTCTAAAGTGAGGCAAGGACGTCTATAAGAAGTGTCAATGGCTCGTAGGCATTGATGGCCTAATGAATTCAGAGGTCTTCGACTGATATGAAACAACTGCAATAGTCACATAGTAAGACCCACCATAACATGAGAGTTTGTTGAAGTCGAATGTTACAGGGGTCAACAAAATCATAGAGAAATGATGATTCTTTCTGTGTCATTCGAGACTCCTCGTTGTGGAGGTAATGAGAGTCAAGATATTGTCGCCCTTCTGGAAATTGTGTCGGTGTCGACAGAAAGGGAGACGTGACTCCAAGAAGAAAAGGGCTTCATGAAATCCACTAAGATGAGATTAGGTACTTGATAGGTAACATGAACGAAGTAGAGATGCGATGAGACTCAAGACTTCCCTTGGTTGGGGAATTTTGAAGGTGGATTGGCAGCAACTGTAAAACTGTATCTAGTGTCAGAGGGATGACAATATGTGGGGTGAAACTGTGCCAGAGGCTAACAAAGTGGACAAACTCAGAGATCATGGGTACATGGACTTGGGATACTTGGGGTTTATGAATAGTGCCAGAATGAAGAGAGAGAGTGGATGCCCAAACCGAGGGAGACATGGGTTTCTTTGCCGGGAAAAAAGAAGGTCATCAAGGGTGATGACAAAAAACTAAGTAAATATTGGAAACAAAGGATTTTTACAATTACCAAATAAATAAAGAATAATTTTGGGATGAGTGTTCAGATACATAAATGAGTGCCCCAATGCAAGATGGCTTGGCATGTGAGGGCACAAGTTGCGAAATAGAACTGGTGGAGGGTGGGGGCCCCATGGGTGGGTTTCTTTATGAGCTAAATGAATGGAGGGAAGTCTGCAAATGGGAAAACTGATGGTGGATGAGATGGAGGAATAATGATACTGTGGAGGTGTAGTCAATAGAACTGAGATGAGATAACCTGGGAGCCCATTGGGAAAGATAGCAATATGATGAGAAGAAGTATGTGGCTTATTCTTGGAAGTGCATAAGACTATCGGGAATCCCAGCCCTAGGGGGTGAAATCAACATGAGTGTCAAGTTGCCAAGGGGAACTATGAATGGGAAAACTCATGTGGCAGAGAGTGATACCAGGTGATAGTACCAAAATGTAGCAGAGGTGACAGTATTGTAGAGCCAAATGTAAGGACCCTAAAGGTAAACGTCAGAGGGTGTGACTAGGAGATGCAATTGCTTTATAGAGGGAATATTTACACACCAGTGTCGAACATATACCTGAAGAGGTTGCATTGTTGTGATGACCAAGTACCTGCACACATAAAAACCAAATACCCGACATGAACAATATCTAATGATAAAGAACATATAACAACTATCTGATAATTTTGAACATGAGCATGTGTACTTGAACGTGGCGTGAGAAAAGTGATCCCCCAGGGCCAAGTTCAAATGATGACCCAGGGAATGTGACTGTGTAGATGGCAGAACCAAGATCTCGTAGTTAATAACAGATCAAAAAATGGAGACCCAGGAAGAGTAGGACATTTGTTAGTGGGGTGTCCCTCTCTTTCGGATAGTGCACAAGGAGGTTGAACTCGAGGAGGAAGTGAATCTATGGGCTCTTTCTTATTCTGTCTACCCCCAGTAGTGGCAGTGGTGCCAGCAATTGGGGGTGAGGATGGTGCAACCGGAGCCTACACTGGAATCTACATTGGGATTCCCTCTGGCTGAGGAGGGAGAGATGGTTGAGGAACCATCGCAGGTGGGTGAAGATACCATATAGGGATGGAAATCACCATGTTTGAAAAGGTAAGCATCGCAGCTACCTGAAATGCTTGAACTCTAGGTGGGGGGTAGAAGAAGGGAATTTGAGTAATGGCTTGAGGGATTGTCTCCCAAATTGGGATTTTCCCTTGTAGGGGGCGAAATCGGGGATAAGTGGTGCAATAGGGTTTTCAAGAAATTCTTGAGGTAATAGTTCTTCAACTGGTGAAACGTCGAGGTGTGGAGAGGCATCAGTGAGAGGAATGGTGTCTCTGACGTCGGTTCCATTAGAAGATATGACACACACTTGTGTTGAAGGGTGTATGAGAGGTGGTGCTCCATGGTATACCCCAAACAAGGATGGGTCCTTGAAAATTCTGGGACCCATGTCAATGAGAGAATAAGCATCTGAGTTAGTGCGGATAAGAGGAATAATGTTATCAATGTTGGCGGAGTGGTTAGGCTCATAATGTGTAATTTGGTCGATGGTGATGATCTTCCCGTTGTGGGGGAACATCATCATTTGAAACACAGAAGATGCCACCACCTTCATAGCATACATGTAGCTATGTCTGAACAAGATTTTGTAATCAAGTGGGGCATTGATAACTTCAATGTTGATGAGGATGGTTTTTCCCCTGTTGGCATAGGGGGCAGACCCAGGGTTCAATGCTTCAACAATGCACCAACAAAACCCTAACTATCAACCCTTTCGGCGATACCTACGAAGCAGATGAAGTCTCACCTGAGGTAGAGGCAAGGGGGGTTGTAGGACTCAGGTGTCTACAACCAAGATGGGACACAGATATGTGATTACAACACTTAACAGAGCACTTAGCCAATAACATGCATTAGTTCTTGAACCTTATTCACATCATAGGTTAAACCCTTATTACAGATCAGTGCAGTAGAAATCAAGATTAAGCACACCTAATCATTTAGCACATAGCATCAGCTCAGATATAGTATTCATTATCATCATTAAGTACTAAGCTACAACATCAGATACATTCATTATACATAACATCAACAGCACTAAGCAAATAGTCACATGAACAACATCGCACAAAGCATATCAAGACACAGGATATACGTGGTTCACCCCAGTGTGGGGCTATGTCCACCAACTCTTCTTCTTCTTTATTAGTCTCCAAGATTCTTACATCCATCTTCTCCTGTGCACAAAGCCACATAGCTCAGCTTCACACTGGACAGGTGATCTGTGCACAACGCACTAGATCCACCTTCCTCAAAATTAGGTCAAGGCACAGAGCCAACTCCTTAATAGCATGAAGCCTTACACGATCTGTCTGCACAAAGCACTTACAACTTCTTGCACTGGGCCAATATTAACCTATTATGCACATAGCCACTATTAGTTATGCACTAAGTCGATTCTAGTAATCATGCACTAAGTCAATCGCCTTTACAACATATGGTGCACTTAGCCCACCAGATCTACTTCTTACATTTCTTAGCTACTTATTTATACATTTACAAGCAATGCCTGATCATGGGTAAACCCATGGGATGACATCCCATACCAGTTACATAAACCCTAATAACCCTTTGCTTGGTCCACAAGCCCACAAAATAAGCGAGATCCCTCAATCTCAGCTTCTCCTAGGCACTCCATCTTCAACCATCCTGTCGACGTCCCAAAAATGGTCAAACACAACCAATGTTTCCTCAAAACTTGGTCAAGGGAAAAAAGGCCCCCAGCACTCACCTGTGACTCATCCCGAGTCACTCAGATATGGGGAGTGATTCTTTGAAGGCCTCGAGCTTAGCTCGAGCTACCTCGACTTGCTGCTTCGCTAGAGCCTCCTACTCGACGAACTCCTGAATTACTTGCTCTGTAACAAGCCCTTCCATGCATTGTTCCACTTTCCAAACTACTTGGTCTAGCTGCGAACCTTGGCCTTCGATATCTTCAAAAATCATGTAGGCTTCATCCTACATTAGCTAGAGTCTCTATGTCACCTCCATGAATTTTCTCTAGATGGCAGTAACCTGCTGCTGGACTGCGCATTGTTCCTGTGATTACTTCATTTTCTCAACTTCATTAATAAGCTTCATGTGCACTTTCATAGTGGATGTTTGTTGCTTCTCCTCCTGGAGTTGTGCTTCCAGATTCTTCAACTCTAGATCTTCTGCAAGGCACTCCTAGGTCTGCACACTTCGATCACTCAGTTTCTTACACTCTGACACGAGTGCCTTGATTCTTTCTACTGCGTTCCTGGCAGCTTCTTCCCTCTGATCGCGCACTTCTTGTGGAGTGCCTACCACTGCTTGGATTTCTAGCTCCATTACTCTTGCTTGAAGTTGTTGAATGGCTTCAACGAGCTTCCCCACTTGCATCTCGGCTGATTCTTCTTCCTCCTGTGCCAAGCCCAGCACAGAGCGAAGTGCTTTAGTCACTGCCTCTTTGACCGCAGTCTGCTCTATGAGCAGTTGGTCTCTTTATTTCCGCATCTTCGCATTGTCCTCCTTGTACATTGCACAACTTTCATCTTTCTCCTTCTGCTCAGCTCGAAGTTACTCTAATACCTCCTCCTTTTCTTGCTTCAAGGCTTCTATAGCCTACTCATTTTCTTCTTGGGCTCGACGAAGTCAAGCCTCTTTTGCATCTGCTAACCTTCGTAATTGGGTGGGATCATCCCCCAATTCTGCAATTTCTGCTGAAGAATCCACAGTAGACACTGCGCGACGTGAGTAGATGGCTTGTTGTATGTATTTCAGTTCCTTCTCAATTTTTTCATATAGTGTTTCTTGCTTTGCTTCATGTCTCTGCAGGATATCCTCTGAGGCATCCTCCATGACTATGATGATGATATCAACATCATCCACTGTGAGCACATTCTTCGACTGAGGCTTATTGGCTTGGGTCTTCTTCCGTGCTGAGGGTTTCTATAAGGAAACCTTCCTTTTCTTCGATGTTTTGGCCCCAGTATGGGGATCCTTCAATGGTGTAACTTCACCTTTGTCTTTCTTGTCTCCTTCTTCCCCTCCTTCTTCTTGGTTCTCTTCATCTCCTTCTTCCCCTCCTTCTTCTTGGTTTGCTTCATCTCCTCCTCCTCCTACGGGTGAGTTGGGCCTAGTTTCCTCTGATGCGTTGTCCTCCTCATTAGTTTCTATGTTCTGCACTTCTTCCTTTTTCTTCTTTTTCTTCACGCTAGCCTGTCCATCATGCTTGACCCAGGTGACCAATGGACTACCTATGATGTCGGGGTCAGAGAATTCTGCATCTTCCACTGGTACAAGGAACTTTGTTGGTCATTCTTTGGTGATCTCCTCCATGTCTTCGTCGGTCATCTTATAATAGGATTGCATCTCCTCCTTACTTTCATCCCTGTGCGCAATGATGTAGATAAAGTGTTGATCTACGCAAAACTTCCCTAGAGGCCTGTACTAATGCAAAGTGTTGGGTGTCATTCATGGGAATTCTTCAATGGTGTGCTTCAGCTGTAGGTAGTAGGCATGGAACACCATGTTCGATTTCCACTGCTTCGCCATATTATTTGTATACCACAAGGTGGAGAACCTTGCGGCCAACGACTCTGATGGCTCGACTTCCAGGAAGGTTGCTCCTTCTGACATTTTCCAAGTGACAAATGAGATCAATACCATTATCCAACTAAAATGAAACTCATATCCCTCATCTTGCGCTTTGCAGCAGTCCTTCTCCAACTCGTTGATGAGGTAACTCGCTTAGTTCATTTGCTTTTCTTCTACACACTTCCCTGCGAGGTCTATGACAAATCCAGTGACCTGCGTTGGACGGTTCTTTCTGAAAATCTTACCAGCTATAAGCTAACAATATAGGCGCATTGCGCCATCCTGGATGGAGGATACCTTGTAGCCTCACTTTCCCTTCTCTACATCGCCATAGGCTTCCTTTATTCGTTGTGTCAGGGAGTGATTTTCATCCTTCCCTGGGTAGAACTGTTGAGGTTCCAATCCCTGCATGCTCATTCCTGTGATGAGGTGGATCAGCGTCGGATCCACAGTGACACACCTGTTAAGCCACAGATACCCTCCATGGTATCACGACAGGAGGATTTTAACGCAAGTGTTAACCTCCTGATGTTAGCCGAAGTGGGGGATATTCATTACATTCAAGATCATTGATTGTGTGAGCTCCTTTATCCATGGCTGGGAGATTATGCACAGCTTCTTCCTAGTCGTCTTCATCAAATACCTATGCGGTGCAAGGATCAAATAGTTCTTCTTGGCTCCGAGGTTGAAGTCGTTGTTCTTCAGTGCTGGGATATGTCCTAATTGGGGTCCAACTACACGTATCCCCTTCGAGATGTATGCATTGATCAACGTGTACTTGAAATCCCATGGAATGTTGTCCTAATTCACCGTGCCAGCCAAAGGTGGTATGTAGTCTAACAAGACCGATGGGATCTGCTCCGTGTTAGCTAGATCGTCACGGTGCTTGCTTTGTTTCTCAGCAGTGTGGCCAGAACGTCGTTCAATCGATGGGGATGCTTGCAATTTTCCAGTCAAGGATTCTTGTATTCCCATAGACATGACTCTCTTAGTCATGATGTCTACAAGTATTTCCTCCATATACTTCTCTAACATGCTATGTTCGCCCGACATTCACACTTGTAATAAAATAAATCGGGTAGGTGAATGGACAAGTAAGGTGCTCAAGTGGATGGAGAGGTCTAGAAAGCACAACGTGATACAGTGGGTTCTATGTTAGCTCGAATATCATGATTTACAAAAAGTGGTCCCAATGCAACGTCTAGTGGGTTAAATAAGCAACGTCGTAACAGATTCCTCCAACAGGAAGGAATGCCTCAATCAATACGAATCCATCCGTTATGGCGCGTCTCAACAGTCCAATGGTGGTCTTTCCAGCAATAATTGTGTTTCTATCTGTTCTAGAGCCTTATTCTAACGATCGGGGTGCCTCCAACGATCATATAGATTCGTTATGGAGAAGTCCCATTCTGCGTTGTTCTATTATTCCGTCGAAGTTCAAGTTCTGCAGATCTTCCTCCTTCGAAGCCTTTTATGGAATTTCCCATAGTTTTTCTAACTTGGCTTTCTTCTTACTGAGCTTCCTTTCCTTATTTCATGTGATCTGAGTCTCTGGATTCCTCTATTCATTCTTATTCTTATATGTTCTTAGCATAGTGACTTCACGCTGCTGATGTTCTTTCAAAGGGTTCAGAGATAATACCTCTTTGTTAACTAGGTCCTGGGTGGACATACTTTCTTCTTGCATGGATAGGTCCTTCAACCCTTCTTGTGCTCTTCCAACTTCAATAGCTAATTCTCTTTCATTCTACTACTTCGACTCAACTTCTCCTTCTTCTATCAGTCGATCTATTCTTCGAGCTATGGAATTCCTTAGTTCTTTCTTTTTCTTTTCTGTATCTTCCTTCTCTTCTTGCCTTCTGATTCTATCTTTCTCAATCTAAGTCTTTCCTAATAAAAGTGGAAAAGGGGAATTGTTTTCAACAAACCTAATAACTTCAAAGTCCTCTTCTATCGTAGTTCCATAAGCAATCATAGGTATATTAGTAACTCTTCCACATAGGGTTATCATATTTCCTTTAAACAAGATTATCTTTCCCAATGAAGGTATCATAGCAGGCTTTCCCAAAATTTCCCAAGTGCTTTCTGGCATAGTATTCACATGTGTTTCCTCATCCACTACAGTCTATGTCGAAGTCTTCTATTCTTGTGACTATGTGTTGTTGTTTTTTAGGATCTCTGGTAAATTGATGTCTCTATGATCATCCATTTCTTCTTTTAACTATATTAACATAGTCTGAGCTTTCTTTGTATGAATCTTTAGTATATCCTTAGTCTCTTGACCTCCTTTATAGTTTTCTTGTCTCTTGTTCATCTTTTCAACTTTAGCAATCATTCTTGGGAAATACTCAACCTCATGACCAATAGCTTTACAACAAAAGCAACTAGGACCTATACCAGGGCATTCCTTAGCAAGATGTCCTGATCTTCTGCAATTATAACACAGTCTAAATCCTCTCTTTCTTTTAAACGATCCCATGTCTTTCATGTATTGTGCACTGGGATCACGTTGTTGTACCTGCAATCTGCAAAAATTGTTTCTAGGTTCCTACATCCATTTATTAGTCCAAACATTCTTTCTATGCATAGGAATAATATATCTTTCTTTATTTCTATCAAAATTATTTAGATCAATTTTTTCTTCTAACTGTGCCCTAGTTCTCAGACTAGGAAAAAATCTGTCAAACGTACCTAGATTCATACTTTCAAAGCAAAAAATTTCACTTATCTTACCTTTACCATAGAAAAAATCTTTAAGATCTTACCTCTTTTCTTCAGATCTAGTTCCTTTCCTAGCATAGAGCTTCACAAGTCAAGTAGAATATTGTGCATTACAGCGACAAATCTACACATAGAACTTTCTCTTTTCTTCAATTCCCAACAATCACAATTTCAGTTCCCGGCAACGGAACCATTTGTTGGCATAGGGGTAGACCCAGGGTTCAACGCATCAACAAAACCCTAACTATCGGCCCTTTCGGAAACACCTGTGAATAAGATGAAGTCTCACCCGAGGTAGAGGCAGGGGGGTTGCAGGACTCAAGTGTCTACAACCAAGATGGGACACAGATCTATGATTACAACACTTAACAGAGAACCTATCCAATAACATTCATTAGTTCTTGAACCTTATTCATATCGCAGGTTAAACCCTTATTACAGATCAGTGCAGTAGCAATCAAGATTAAGCACATCTAATCATTTATCACATAGCATCAGCTCAGATCTATCATTCATTTTCATCATTAAGCACTAATCTACAACATTAGATGCATTCATTATACATAACATCAACAACACTAAGCAAATAGTCACATGAACAACATCGCACAAAGCATATCAAGACACAGGATATACATGGTTCACCCCAGTGTAGGGCTACATCCACCAACTCTTCTTCTTCTTTATTATTCTTCAAGCTTCTTACATTTTTCTACTCCTGTGCACAAATCCACAGAGCTCAGCTTCACACTGGACAGGTGATCTACGCACAGCACACTAGATCCACCTTCCTCAAAATCAGGTCAAGGCACAAAGCAACTCCTTAATAGCACGAAGCCTTACATGGTCTTCCTGCACAAAGNACACTAAGCAAATAGTCACATGAACAACATCGCACAAAGCATATCAAGACACAGGATATACATGGTTCACCCCAGTGTAGGGCTACATCCACCAACTCTTCTTCTTCTTTATTATTCTTCAAGCTTCTTACATTTTTCTACTCATGTGCACAAATCCACAGAGCTCAGCTTCACACTGGACAGGTGATCTACGCACAGCACACTAGATCCACCTTCCTCAAAATCAGGTCAAGGCACAAAGCAACTCCTTAATAGCACGAAGCCTTACATGGTCTTCCTGCACAAAGCACTTACAAATTCTTGCATTGGGCTAATATTAACCTACTATGCACATAGCCACTAGTAGTTATGCACTAAGCCGATTCTAGTTGTCATGCACTAAGCCAATTGTCTTTACAACATATGGTGCACTTAGCCCACCAGATATACTTCTTACATCGCTTAGCTACTTATTTATAAATTTACAAGCAAGGCCTAATCATGGTTAAACCCATGGGCCAACATCCCATACCTGTTACATAAACCCTAATAACCTTTTGCTTGGTCCACAAGCCCTCAAAATAAGCGATATCTTGCGATCTCAGCTTCGCCTGAGCGCTCCATCTTCAACCAGCCTGTCAAAGTCCCAAAAATGGTCAAACATGACCAATATTTCCTCAAAACTTGGTCAAGGGCCAACAACCCCCAAGTTCGACGGGGACATTTTGCAAGAGCCCTTCAGGGGAGGATGGTCAACCATCATAGGATCTCAAGGTGATGGCGGATGGTACTAGCTCAGGGGAGCCAAGTTTCTTCCATACAATTTTGGACATGATGCATGTGGATGCACCTTCATCAATGATACATTGATGAACTATGATGTTCTAAATCTTTACTGGTATCTAAAAAGCTACCAGAGCATGGAGGCATGGTTCTCCGATATCTATATCAAATGTGATGAGTCTAGTATCAGTTGGGTCGACTTCCCCCAATGTGGAAAGCAAGGATCTCCACTGAGTTGGACACATTTGGAGGACCTCCAATACCAACATGGTGGTAGGATATTGTGTTAAGTCATTGACCAAACTGTAATTGTGTGCTTCCCTAGCCTGAGGGTTATTGACATTTCGTCACAATGGAATGTGAGGCATACAAATGGTAGGTTTAGTATTAAGGTGTGGAATCATCAAGGGTTGTCCGGTTGTAGTTGGAKTCRTTTATGAGGTGGTTGGGGTAGAGTCAGGAGGTGTGACAAATTGACGACCACGTGTTTGTAGTAGAATCTCCTCCTCRCTAGTGAGGAGGATATTGTGATCGGTCGGATTTCCAGGGTGTATGGGCCATGGGTTTTGATACTGTCGCATTTGTGGTGGGGCAAGGTGTACCTCATGTTGGGTATTCATCACACCTTGGTGTGGAATAGGGTTTTGCAACATGGTCAGGGGTGGTTGTTGCAAGTATTGTTGTGGGGCCTATTGAGGAGCAGGTGGCATTGGAGGATGTAGCATGATCATGGATTCTTTCATCCATTTAAAGTCGACAATTTGGGGACAATGGTGAGTATAATGTCCATACTCACCACAAAGAGCGCAAGGGAAGTTCATCCTGAGATTGTTGTTTTTGTTCTTCCCTTGGAGTTTGTTATTATTGTCCCCTTGGGGGTTCTGGTTTCCTTGATTCAGGTTGCCCCCAGGGGGATGATTTTGTTGGGGATAATTTTCGCCTGGTCTTGGGTTATTATTGTTTCGGTTTTTCCCTTTCTTCTTGGAATTGTTTGGCTAATGTGTCGGATTTTCCATATTCAACTGTTCAAAAGTATGAAGTTGTGGAATGGGAGAGGTTTGAACAAAGTTAACATCGGCATGTGGTTTTCCATGTGGAGGAGAAACCAACTGTGGAGGACCAGGAAATGGAAAGTATGGATTGTTTTGTGGCAACAATCCATAGGGAACATAGAAAGGTGAATCACTTTCACTAATGCCCAGGTTATATGTTGAGGTAGAAGCTGAACCTGAACTTAGTTGAGAGGCTGAACACTTCATGGGTACCGGCGAGGGTCCACTCATGGGTGGGGGGGGAGAAACAGGATATGGTTGTTGGTAAGGGGGTGGAGGGTAATAAGATGGCCCTCCATATGGTTGTGGATATTGAGGTGCACCATACATAGGTTGTGGTTGGCTATAAGGGTTGTGATGTTTCATGGTACCAATCAACCCATCTGCAACATAGGACATCCTAGGTTTGTCTTGGCCAAATGGTACGGGTATTGGTGCATCAGGTAACACTTTGTATAAGTAACATGACTGAGCATAAATAAGGTCGAATTGTTGGGCCTTGTTGATGCTTTCCGCTTCTGACTAGGGAAAAGTGGATGATACATCGTTGGAAAGTATAGAGACAAGTTATTTAAGAAACCAATCGAGGTGTTGTTATTTGGTCGTTTATTCTTTACATAAACTATTTCTCCGATGCCATTCGTGGATGTGGTCAGAAATATGCATAGTTGAGGTTTGTTTTCACTTAGAGAGCAGTTCTAAGCCAGTATCATGACGAAATGGGAGTTGAAAAAAGGCCAAAAAGGCCTTGTCCAAGGATTAAAAAGTCACATGGGACCCTGATTTTTTGTCCACGTACCATTTGGCTGATGGACTAGTGAGTGTTATTTGAAAAAACTTTAAGCGGATGGAATCATCCATGATGTTGTTTGAAGAGCACCATAAGTGAAAGGTCATAAAATGGTGTTATAACCCTAAATTGCACCACACATGCTTACCTGGCATCAGGCCAACTCATATCCCTTCTTTGCCAAAAAACTACTGAACAACTCTTCTAAAAACTCCATTTTTAAAAAGCAAACTCTAGCAGGCCCACTACATCCCACGGGCAAACTCTAGCAGACCCACTACAGCCCGTGGGAAAACGCTAGCAAGCCCACTACAACCCACGTTTGCCTTCAGAATCACAAAAAATGGAAAGTTGTCGACGGGACAAAAAGATTTGGGTCAGTTAACTGGAACTCCCGGACATGCATGGCCGAGAGTTCGTCCAAAACCCTAGCTCCTTCTAGCTTATAAAAGAAGGGGTAGGGGTACTATTTGGAGGAGGAAAATCATAGCAAAGAAACTCTGCCCAATTGCCGAATCCGTTTTGTCCTAACCCTTTAGCCTTTCCTCAAGCTTTAGGAGAATTCAAGCAAAGCAGTTGGAGGACAAAGAAGAGGAGGAGCCCAGGATCAGGATGGAGGAACGGTGGCCGGTCTCTATAATCATTGTAAGTTGATTCATCTTGAGATTAATAAAAAAATACTTTTCCCGTCCCAAATACACGAGTTCTATATGTTCTATTTGATTTGTGTTTAATCTCTAACCCTCTAGTAGAACAATAGCATGCATGCGTAGTTTTGTCTTGATTACAGG
>SNQJ01S0145504.1:0-22847 GCA_010110895.2 Picea sitchensis | reverse complement strand
TTTCCTTTCACAATGTCCAACACTTTATTCTTAGCAAGGATGAGGTCAATCCTTGTCTTCCATGATCTGAAGTTAGAGGCTCCATCTAGCTTGTTCTCCGACTTCATAGAATTCGCCATGGCTTGCTTGACTTGGTCAAACCCTAGATTTGACCAAAAATTCAAACTTCACGTCTTGGCCTTCTGAGAGTACCAGGAGATGCGTTGGGCTAGGGTGCACTGATCTATCTGGAGATTAGGTAAATCTCGTCACTTAAGGTGCCTCGACAAGAGTTTTAGGGTTTTTGCAATTGCTTTTGCTGGTAACCCTAGCTGCAGTGCTTTTGGAAGCTGCTCCAGCTAGTAGACCTAGTGACAGTTCCTCAACGAGCTCAATATCTAGCGGCTATGTTTCCTTCCAACGTTTTAGGCTGATTGAAGGGGTGTGGGCCCATAACCTATTAGAATATAGAAGATGGTGTGCTCGTTTTACCATTGACGATACCCTCGTCACCCAACCACAGGCCGAAGCCTCCCTCCGAGCACCTTAACCTTGACTGAGAATTCCTCTTGAAGCAAACCCTAGGCTAGATAGCCAAACAAAGGACAATGCATCTCTCCCCAAGGATAGCCCAACACAAAAGACTGATCAGATAGTCCCAAACCCTAGCCAAGAGATATTCAAGCCAATACTGAAAACTAGTTGTTGCAGTTGCACCTGCAACCCTCCTTCAAACCTGCGCACCAACTACAACTGTAGTGCGCACCAACTGGGAAAAATGCAGTCCTGAGATGTGACAAATGAGAACTGGTGCCCTGTATTTATAGTAATCCTGCTAGTTTACTGGGGCCGACTTCTTTTTCTGAGTATGTGTCTGTTCAGTATATTATTATTAATTCTGGCCGACTTCTTCTCTTGGAGGCTAATAGCCTAATATAAATTTTCTTCTTGAGCCGACAAGGATTCTAGGGTTATTAGCCAACTCATTAGGATTTCTCTTGCTTCCCGGAGTCTTCTATTCTCGTCAGGTTCACACGTGGGGGTAAATACCTCCCGCATCTACCATAATATTAACACTTACAGACTATGGAGATGTTGAGAAGGGGAGTGAATTTGGAGAGAGTAGGAGGTTGTTGTGAGGAGGCATTGTCATCGTTCATGAAGATTTATCTCAAAGGCATTAGGAAAACACTATGGGGAGATTTTCCACGTAGACTAGAGACCTCTTGAAGAAGATGATCCTTTGGCTTAGTGCTTTTGACATAGCATAGGATATCGCCATGGAAGGCCTATTGCTTATCTAAGGCTGAACACATTTGTAGGCAACATCCATAACCATTTTTATAGCATCCAGAGCATAATCATCCACGACGTTTGCAATCCAGGGATCCATGAGAATGTGAGACGAGAGGCATATGCTTTTGCTCAAGGATGTTTATTAATTCATGGAAGGTAAGATCCATAATGAAAGAGGATTGAGTAATGTGCACAAGAGGTTAATGGTGCTCACAATAAAGTCTAATAGAAAATATATTATAACCACTTCTATATCGAACTTGGAATAATTAGATTTGTTGTTGTTAGATAAAAAAAATATAACATTGTCACTTGCTTGGAAAAATGAACAGGTTTTGGCCATAAAATTCTCTAATCTCACATGAGAACTTAAACACACTTCTTGATGCAGAGTAATTTGAATAGAAAGACATACATGGCCATGGAGATCTATACACTTAAAACCAATAGGCATTGGATCTTGAGCTATTTTTTATTTGTGTGTTGGGGAAATAGGTAGCCTACAAACCAAATCGAATCACTCATATTGAAATGCAAATATGCTTTTGCTCAAGGATGTTTATTAATTCATGGAAGGTAAGATCCATAATGAAAGAGGATTGAGTAATGTGCACAAGAGGTTAATGGTGCTCACAATAAAATCTAATAGAAAATATATATTATAAACCACTTCTATATCGAACTTGGAATAATTAGATTTGTTGTTGTTAGATAAAAAATATAAAATTGTCACCTTGGTGAAATCGTGTTTTGGCCATATAAAATTCTCTCTCTAATCTCACATGAGAACTTAAACACACTTCTTGATGCAGAGTAATTTGAATAGAAAGACATACATGGCCATGGAGATCTATACACTTAAAACCAATAGGCATTTGATCTTGAGCTATTTTTTATTTGTGTGTTGGGGAAATAGGTAGCCTACAAACCAAATCGAATCACTCATATTGAAATGCAAGAAATTGACTCAACAAGACCAAAGATTTACTAGATCACTTTTTGCATAAGAAACATGCCCTAAGGAAACACAAGTTGTTGTAATGAAAAGAAAAATGGTAGTGGTAAGGATAGATTGACGTTGTTTTTGTGCAAGGAGAACTTGGATCCACAGGCAACATTATCGGATGAATGTCGTGCTCAAGAGGAAGGCATATACTAAGTGGGCTGGACTCCATTGAATAAGCAATTCCTTAACACTCCCTTTACACTGATGATTTATGCTCAACACCTGCCACTAGCAATCGATCCAAAGAAACAAAAAAATTGACATTTTGAAGCATCATGCAAACAATTGGCTCTGGCATGGGAGGAGAAATTAAGCAAAGTCAATGGGACATGTGGAAGAGGAAAGGTGATTGAAGGGTTTTGTAACATTAGTGGTAGAGGACAACTAGTAAGGATGGAAAAATATTTTAGAGATGCCACCCTCTTAAAAGAACACTTTTGATGTAATAAATGATGTTCATTTTTTAAAAGCATTGGAATAAATAGAGAGGGAGATGAGATGAGACCTCAATATTCTATTTCATTGAATATTCTAATCCTTAGATAATTATGACATTATGTAGATGACCACTTGTTTAAGGAATTAGTCACCTACATTCATTATAGGTGGACCTATTTGATGCAGCGAGGGTCTTCATTCATTAAATAGGAGCCATGACTTTCTTGGGTCATTAGTCCCATTTAGATTCATTCCTCCCCTTTCTCTACTTGTCCTTCTCTCTATTTCACCACCACCACTAGATGGAGATCACCTACCTACTATTGGATGGATATGCACCCTATGGAATTTTTCATTCCTTGTTCTAGGAGAAAAGTTCTTCCCTTTCATCCCACCAAGGTTCTCAAGGGTAGCTTTCATGGGGATTTATAAGGACTTTCTTGGAAATATCTATTCTATATTGTTTTCTTACACACTACCTCTCTCTATTAGTTGAACACTTTGTTCCTCTCCTAGACCAAAATATGCATTATGATATAATTCTCCTTCCCAACCCCAATGGAAACGACATCCTTTTTTGTATTCTAAGATTATGTAGTAGCAACCCGATCAAAATGAGAAAACCCATTATAAATGATCAAAACAATGAGAGATTGGAAAGATATACATGATTGTCTCATCTTGTTGAATGACTTGATGAGAGGGGGGCAACATGAATGAGAAAGGAGCACCAATATATCAAGATAAAGAATATGAGAGCCTTGATCGGAGAGAAGATATGATGTATGCTGAAGATTGGAGGAAAAAATGATAATCAAATTAATAAGATATCAATTGAATGAGCACACAACATTGTGGGTACATACAGGAAGGAAAAGAGATGCAACTACATTAATTGTTGATGAGTTTAGGAAGAGAACATCAAGCCCATGAGTTCCAAATGGAAGAAGGATTATGATAAGAGGGAAGTGTGGGGAAAAGAGACAAACAAAAAGTGATTCAAGGCAACTAGATAAAGTTATGTAGATAGATGTTTTATGGGAAACAAAACACATATAGGTAATTGGATGGGAAACCCCACCAAGGTTGATGAAGTGGCATCAAACAATGGGAGAGTATTATGAGAGAAGAAAAAGTATGATAATCTGAAGAAGGAAACTTGTTGCTAAATGGAGAAAGAAGAAAAGTCATATTGAATGACAAATTGAACACCACTGAGAATGGAGGATAAGGCACATGTGGACCAAGGGCTAGCAGGCCGGAGATTTATCACATACCAAAGAACATTATAATGTAGCCTAAATCGAGAGAGGAGAGTGTACCTAGCATTAATGTTATTGATGAATAAAGGCAGATCATGGAACACATATAAAGGACACATGACCCAAAGCCACTTGAACATGGAAAAAAGGAATATCCATGTAGGAATACGATTGATGATTATGTGGATACAAAGTTTGAAAACAAAGAAGAGAATTGGAACAATGACTGAGATTAGGAATTGTTCCAGATCAAGTATGTAATTGATGCAAATGGAAGCAATTATGAGGAAACATAATGAACCACAAGTGGAGATAAATAGAAGTATGCGTGAATGAATAAGTGGTTTTCTACAGTGTAATGGAATTATTTTAAGCAATAGCCAGTGCCAACTATAAGGATCAAAGAGATAGAGTAGGTTTGATAGAGATAGAATCTAAATGTAGATTCGTAGATGGATGTATGCCTAAGGTAGAATGGTAAAATGATAATTTAGGATATTATAGAGGTTGAAATGACTAAGAGTGAGACATAATGCTTTATAAATGCATTTGTATGTAAGAGTAAACACATTTTTATAATATGGTACTCCTTTACATTGTGATATGAAGGACTTGTGAATCATCACATGTGTGGGGTTGGAATTTGTGATTCTATTAATATTCTTGCAAATGAATGCTTAGAAAGGTTTTATGCATTAATTATGAGACATGCATGTGTAGATATGAATCTATAAGAGTGGGATATCCATGTACAAGTAAGAGTTTCACATAAAAGTTGAAGCATGAACTTGACTTGTATATGGTAATCATAGTTTTGAGTTGTGGCCCTACAAGTAAGGGTTTCACGTAAAAGTTGAAGTATGAACTTGATTTGTATATGGTAATCATAGTTTTGAGTTGTGGCTTTACCATGGTTTGCCACATTGTACAATGACTTGATTTGCATATAAAGGTTTTGGGAACTTCACCATGTTCCATTTGGATTAAACATTTGCTTAAGCAAATTAGATTGAATATGAACAATGGTATATGCCTTAGTTTGAAAATAGCAATGCATGTATACTTTAGTCACATGGTCATTGCTTGGTTAATCATATAATTAATGGAAAGGTCCCTTCATATGATCAAAATTTCAAATTGGTCTCCATACTTTGAAAAGTTATCCTTAAAAAAGATTATGACAATTTATAACGAGACACACTAATCTTAATTCTTTAACTAAAAGGCATCACATAATTTATTTCTAGTTACGAACATAAACTAAAATTATTTTCACCCTAGTTCATGGCCCAATTGATTCTATGTCACTTCAAGAGAAATAAGGTTAACCATTTGCTCCCTTTCTTTTTATTTAGTAGTGGATAGTTTTTCTAATATCTTCAGATGACTCCAAGAAAGGACCTTTAAGTAGCCCATGAGGTTGAGGTTGAGAGTCAATTATTTCTAATGATACCATTAGTCTTATGGGAGAAACGTTCGAAGCAAATTTTAGAATATTTCACTTGATATCCTTTGTAAAGCTTCTAAAGAAAACATTAACTTTCAAATGTCTTAATTTCTTATTGCTTTTTCTCATGCACCCATAGCTCGACACTTGTTAGAGATTGAGATCCCCTCTTATTAATAATATCAAACCTTCACATACTTGGGAATCCCCAAGGGGGTATGATTTGTTGGAATCACCATTTGGAAGTTGTTAAAAAAACAAATAATTATCCTTTCCTTATGCTTCAAATCAACTTGATTCAACATTCTTATTTTTTTGGACTGTTGGATGATGATCCATCACTATGCATCACATTGTTTCCATCCAATTCCCACATTGTTGGTTGATCTAAACATAAAATATTAAATTATCTAATACAAGCTATTAGTTATATGTCAAAAACTACAAGATGAGGATTTCAAGGATGTGTAGTAATATTCTTATCCACAAATGTGGGAGAGCATGGTATTGGATCATTTAAACTAGATCATCTAGTTATGGTTATATAAAAAGCACAATCCACATCATCTTGTTCATCTTGGTTTATTGATCTAAGGGAGGCAAAGATAAACTAGATTTAAAATAAAGGCCAAAAGACTCTTCCTTCCATAACGACTAAAACTAGCATACTCCATAAACATGAAAGGTAATGTCGAAGAAAATAAGCGGTGGACACATTGTAGAAAGAGATGAGTGCAAATAATTTGACACATTAAATATATGACAAGTTGTTGACGGTCATGCATGGGGTGTGTGGAATTTCCACTTTGTATCGGTGTTGGTGGGCACTAGTGAGTTAGTCAGGGAAGGTAGTAAGTGAAGTTGGTTGGGCATCATGACATCTTCTGATTTCCATAGTTTCAACTTTCATTTCCTCATTCCTAGTCGAGTTGTTTTAGTTTCCATCCAAGAGATGTAGATGGAATCAATTTCATCTACATTCACAAATTTTCTCATTCTCAGACACCACTTCCATAGACCTCTATGATAACACATGGTATGTTGTGATCCTGTGAAATGAGGGACTGCTAGCCCACTCTCTTCACCAACAAGGATCCTCTGTGGAAGTTTCTTCTGATCTCTATTTTCAAGATTATATAAAAGCTCTATCTTTTGAAAGGCTACTAGGCATTTATCCTCTACCCTATACAATGATTTCTCTTCTCCCCCTGTTGCAAAGCCTTCCTTGTTGTAACTCTGTACACAAAAACCAGTGGACAGTGTGATACAAAAAATGTCCCTTGACTATCCAGAATGCCAACAGTGTTTTATTCTAATTGATGTGGAGTGGTCTATTTATGTGAGGGATTCCCCTGCTAGTTAATTACTTATAGTGGCCAACAAGTCTTATCTACCTAATGACCTTAATGGTCAACACCCATAGTATGATATCCCTTTTCACTTAGGATTTCCATCAAACCGAATAAAGGGTGTCCAAGGATCTGCACTCCATTTGGCTGCATATGCCCGATTCAATTTCGTAGGCCCTTTTATTAGATGTATGTTAGCTATATCCAAGAATAATTATTCAATATGACCTTTATTCGATCACAATTATGGATCAATCTTCACTTGAAATTTCGCTTCCACTACGCCTCCAATCCCTTCTTCATATGAACACAAGGTAGTGACCTTCATCTAACTACCAAGGAACTTACGCCTATAACATGATTAAACTTCAAGTGCTTACCTTGAGACCAATAGATATGACTGAGTGCTTAACCTCTACTGCCCCTCCATGTGACCAAGAGTTGCGACCTTCTATTCCAAAAGGTGCTTAACTATCCACCATAGATTTACTTTGACGATGGACGATCAACATTCACATTATTTTGGGGTTGGCCCTTGCCCTCTATATCAAGGCAGGGGACCCCTAAAATGCACCTTATACCGACGCATGGATTTATAATCCCGCATATGCTCATATTTCGGGTGGTCGACTTGTGTTAAGTCTCATGAACCTTCACGACGCGAAATAACTGTCAACCCTTGATATTTCCTCCATGACTTTGATCCGACGAGTCTTGTTCAATCAATGCTTTATGCTCATGCTACCTCAATCCAATGATCATGACTTGATCAACCGTTGGATGGACGATTTCCATTATCCCAAACTTTATAACGATATCTAAAGGTTCTCTATTGCACTGGGTTATGATCCGACGATCATCATTCTTCAATAGAATGATCTGAGGGATCTTGTACCTTCCCTTCAAATTATGGATGGTTTGAATACCTGCTTGCCCTTTGTTATTGCAATAAATTTGTAGCTAGGTCAAAATGGCTAGAGAATAGAGGGAAATCAGTGTAATGTAGAACCCTTCCCCACCCAATGTCACCCCTCAATGGGGAGGTTCTTCATTTAGGATAACCTAGGGAGATTCCCCGACAACCCTGGGTTTTGAAGAGGCTAAGGTATAAAGTCAAGATTAAAGTTTCATAGGTTACCACCTCAAGGTCGCATAACCTCGCTAATCACCAATAAAGAAGTGTATGCCCAAAATGAAAACACTGCATGGAACAAGACAAATAATGAATACGCATATATGTAGGCTATAACTCAATTGGTTAGTACTTCAATGACTATCCGATATCAATTAATAAGTAGATGTAAAACAATGATAGATATCGATGAGGTCAACGCTTTATCAATTAGCTATGGCAAAGCATCAATTCATTAATAACTATTGGGATGATAAAGCTAACAATGCATCCAACCAACACTTTGTACTCAATAAATGCTTTAAATCATCATCCAATTGCCTATTTTCAACATTTGATGTGTCAAGATGAGATAATCAACTATGACGCCAACCCACTAGGTTAGTTTGTTAGTTAGGGTTTCAAAATTCAAAGTTTTGAGAGTTGCCACACTAGACTCCCATTGTTGGAGGCTAAAGATCAATGCCTTTGGGTGTATGGAGTCTAACAAGATAAGGGCAATGTTTGAAAGGATGAAAACTTGAAGACAAGAGGGAAGGGTTCTAAAGGGCTGCAAATGCGTAGTCTCTAGAATCAAAACCCTAGGGGAAAGAGGCTCAATTCTGTTGCTTAAGCAAGGCCTCAGGTTCTTCCTCCTTCCTTAGGTCAATGCCTAAAACAGATAGCATAAATGATAAATTTAACTAAAGGATGAGGGTGAGAGAAAGTACAGAAGACAAGGCTTTCAAACCCTAGAAGATGATGGCCCTAGGTGTAGATATCCTAGGCCTAGGATGTCACCCCTTTTTCAACCTATATAATTCAATGCTAGTTTAAGGGAAGAATCAAGATGAGTGTAGCATATTCAATCTTCTTCAATGGTTTAAATATTCTCTCTGAGGGGACATGAAACAAGGACCCACTTGTGTGCTTGTTACCTAGGGTCTTTAAATCAATTTAATAAGCAAATGCAAGAAATTAAACTACAAAAATTCAATTAAGAAGTTTTGCAACAAAATCACTTACATATCATGAAGAAAGCATGTGCAAACCCCTAGTTGTAAACCTTCCTGAGAGAAATGCCAAAGCTAAAAAATCCTCCAATAACAGAGGCCTCACTTAGAAAGACAGCCACCGTAGGGAGGGCTTAAAATCAAACTCACAAGTGTGAGTGAGTTATGCTATTTCCAAATGAGGGAAACATCCTCAATATATAGCATCTCATGACCTTTGTAATTAAAATTAGGTCATTAAAACAGATCTACAAGGCTAACAACCAAAAATCATATTGTTTTACATTAAATTGTTAAATGAAACCCTAAATAAGCAATAAGCAAGACGCCAAGCCCCTTTGAGGGAGATGTTGCCCCTTTTTAAGGCAAAATATATATATCTAGATGATAAACGCTATCTCTTTAGACTCCAAACTGCTTTTCACACGTACAAACCGCCTCACAAACCGCCATGCACCGGAGTAGACGCCATAATTCTAGATGATTCCGGCCATCGAGGGACACGCTCCACCAAGTAAAGGGTCAACCCCAGGGTTGGGCCTTCCGTAAGAGAGTCATTATTGAAAGCTTATCAATTTCTTTTGCCCCCCCGTTGTTCTCGTCCCGTTGTTCTCCAAGTAGGTTTGAGAGGAGTTGGAGCAAGGTTTGTTAGATTTTCTTCTGCAAATTTGTTTCCGAAGTAATCCTCCAGTGGATTAGGTCTTGCACTGTCCCCCCAAACTTCTGAGGGGCCTAAGAAGAGATTTAGATCCCCCAAGTAGCTCCCCTGAAAACATATATTTTTTAAAGAGGTCCCGTAAGGGTTTCCGCTCTCGATAAGGTCCATAGATGTTTATTAAATGTACTGTCTCTTTTAGGGAAGGGAGGAAAAAAGTAATCCCAAGACCATAGTCCAGACCCCAAGAGTTGAGAACTTGGACTTTATGAGAGTTCCAAACAGTAGCCAAACCTCTAGATCTGCTCAAAGCATCTAACATCGTAAAACTCCACCCAGGCAGTAAGCACTCCAGGCTAGTTTTTATCTCCTCCCCAACCCCAAAAGTCTCTTGAAGAAGCAGAAATTCTGGGTGTTCTGTGATGACCACCCTTTTAAGGAAGATTTTTTGTGGGATCCTACCAAACCCCTGCATTTGAAGGACATGATCTTCATAAAGACACCTTGCCCCTAGGCTTCACTGCTCTAAGTGCCCATTCAATATATTGTTTCCAAATGTATGATCAATCTGGCCTTTGTTTGTGCTTTAGAAAGGAAGTATTTTCTCCCTCGTCCTCCCCTGTCAAGAGAGGAAACGTCGTCCTTTCCCAGTCCACCTACGGATTTTGTATGGGATATTAAGAAATATTGGGTAGAAGAGGACTGCAACGACTAAGAGGAGGAAGAAGATTTTTCTTCAAGGATGCAAAGTCTTTTAGGAGGGGCTCAAAAGGGTGGGGGTCACATGATCTATCCTGCCTGGCCACGAGACAGTTTAAGGAGACAATATTAAGTGATAATTTTTCGTGAGTCTCCAGATCCAATCAATACCCTCTAAAAGACGTGATTATTAATTAAACAAGTAATAGGGGAAGGTGACAAGGAGAAATACTCGAAGACCAGTTATCCGACAAGTCTGGGATTGTTGAAGAATTGCTTATAATATCCAATTGTCCTTCTTGTATCCTTTCGAGGGGTGGCAAGTGATCCGACTGATCCTTTTCAACTATAACCTTTGTAGATGAACTCGGGTCCAACGGGGCTCGAGTAGTCCTTTCCGAGGAAATTTCTTGCCTCTTGTTGTGGATTGGGGAGGAAGAATTTAACTTTGCTCTATAGTAAGAACCCCCTATTGTTCTTAAAGGAAGGTGACAAGAGTCCACCAGGTGTCCATACTTGTGACAATGGTGACATATGAAAGGTACATTCTCATAGTCCAATAATTGAGTATATGTATAACCCTCCAAAGTTAGGTCAATTTCTTCTCCTAGCCCTTCCCTGACATTAAGATTGACTAGGATCCTCGCAATTTTACTTTGTTTTGTTTTTCATAGAGAGGTCTACTCCAGAAGCCCCCAGGAAAATTCTAATAGCTTTGAAATAATTCAGGGACTAGAATTGTAAAGGGAGAGTCGACAATCGAACCCAAACAAGAATTATGTCCATTTTTTCTTGAGACGCCAAAAGAGGGACTCCACTACTTCAACAACAAGTGGAGAATAATTTATACCCGCTTTTCCCCTAGCACCCATTTGTAGGTATCTTCCTCAATGATTAAAATGGAAGGTGCAAACCAATTTCACTTAATTGGAGCAACTTTCGTGAGAGGCAACCCATGTCTCTTTCCGTTTAATTTTGTCCATGCAACTACGGTTTTAAGGGAAAAAAATCTACCACTATCTCTCCCAATCGGCGGTTCCGGTTCGCCATTTCAACACATTGTCTGCTTTCTAATTTCTCTCCCCAGTAGAAGATTGCCCACTTTCCCTTTGAGGAAGGTCCTTCCTTTTTCTTTTATGTCGCCCCTTTAGGAAACTCCTTCACTGCCCAATGCATCTTTGGGAAATATTCGTGGAAGGTGCCCTTGTTCAAAGAAAACCCCGCTTTCAACATCTAAAAGGGGCTAAGATAAACCCTTTGTGGGTGTGGGAGCTTTGATAAGGAAAAGGACCCGACCCCTTACTACAGGGATCCAAGGCAGCGTTTTCAAAAGTCTGTGCTTCTTGCTCCACCAACCCGCAACTAGCCGTTTCCAGGTGCAAAGGAGGGACAAATGATGGGGTGTACTATATTTCTCCCAGGTCCAACCCATCCCAACCCAAGCACCTGCTCACGTGTAATCAAAAGTTCCAAAGTATCCATGAAAGAGTCCACTCCTATGGTGGGAAGAGGGGAGGGGTCGGAGGGTTCCCGAGGGAGACAGGTTCTGGGATGAGAGAAGGCCTAGTGGTGAAAAGCTAGCTGTCGCAAAACCTAGAGTAGGGACATAACTGCACCTGATGGGTTTGTCCATGGCTGATCCATGCTCACAAGAAGATTGGGAAGAGTGGCAGTTACAAGGCAGTGGTGGTTAGCAGGAGCGGGTAAGGGAGGGCGTTATTCAAGGGAAAGACCACGGGTAAAAGGGGAGAGTTGGTCATCGTTGAAAGATCTCGAAGAAAATCAGTCGCAATCCCGCTCCTTGGTGCCGAAATAAACCGTAGATGTCATCCCCCGAGTCCATAGTTTAAACTCACAATAACCTATGTCTCCATATATCTTATACAGTCATGACATTCATATAAAACATATGTTTTATATAAATATGATTTTTTTTTAAACATTTAAAAAAAATGATTTTTAAGGTGTTTTAATATAATTTTGTCAAGTATGTTTTATTTTAGATGTTTTTTTAAATATTTGCATATGAAATTTGTTTTTTGAGTTATTTTTTCTCATTTTTTAAAGCTTGAAGGCATTTTTTGTTCTTTTTAACAAAACCCATTTCTTTGTTTTAAATTATTGTTTTGGTCAAATTTTAATTTTTTTAGTTTTCTTGGTTTTCACCATTTTGTTAAGTTTTGTTGTTGTTTTTCTAAATTTGATTTTTAATATATTTTTAAATGTGTTTTGTCTTCATTAAAAAAAAAAAAAAAAAAAAAAAAAAAAAAAAAAATTTATTTTTAATGTAAATTTAAGAAAAAAAAAGTTAGTAAATAAATTTTCAAATGACCATTTAGGGATCCAATTTTGGGGTTTTTTATTTGTGTAGGGATTTGTTGTCAAGGCCATAGTTTTGAATTAGGGTCGTGAATTAGTCAGAATTTTAATGTTTAGGAAAAAACATTTTGATTTAGGTAGCAGCATGTTTTTATTTAGGTGTTGATTTCAAGGTTTCTCTAAGCAAATGTTTTATGTTTTAAGGCCATGATTGAAAAAAATTGTACTTGACCTCGGAAACAAAATTGGTGCTATCGGTAGCAACTAATGCTTTGATTTGGGGTTGATTTTAGATTTTTTTGAGCAACCATTTTGTATCCTTTAAGCCCATGTTTGAAAAAGTTGCAATTTTACCCCGGTTACAAAAAATGGTGCTACCTCTAAGAGTATAGAGGGTGGACGACATTAGAGAAAAGCATATATAATTATATACTTTTCTATTAATGCCCAATTTCTTTTATTTGGGGGTTGATTTAAAGTTTGTTTGAGAAGCCATTTGATCATTTAAGCCCATGCTTGAAAAATTTGTAATTTTGACTGTTAATAAAAATTGGTGCTATCCGTAGCACCACTTTTGATTTGGGGTTGATTTTCATGTTTTTATGAAAAATATGGGTTTTGGCAATAGAGTTCTCGCTTTGAGGTCACAATTCTCATTAAGTTGGTAACTATGTTATTAGACCAAGTAAAGTGAATATCTAAAACAAGATAGACACATAACATACTAAGATGAATTATGCATCAAAGATTTTTCATTCAAATGAAGAAGAACACATTTAATGATAACAAAGAAAGAAACACATACACTAAGAAAATTGACTACAACAACTGAACACATGAATCTTTGAGTAAATAGCTCAACACTTGTCTGTAAACCTTTCATTAATATCCAGAAAATATTACAGTACAAACAATCTTTTTTACTCAACCTCCAAACCCTTTACAATATTCTTAATTACAATATATAACATTATATTTATTTCTAACTCTATGGAGTCAGAATAGTTAGGGTTTCATACCCACAAAGAAGTTACAACTGATTAAACTACTTATTTAACAGACTATTAACTAATTTTCCACATACTCCTATAATTTAGGGTTTCATTTCTTGATTAAATTGTACAAACCTAATACATTTATGTTAGATATTTTAAGTGGGAAAATGATTCATTATTTGATATTGATGCTTACATAACGAACTCATCCTATTTAGTAGCTGAAAATGCTTCTTGATGTGCTAACTGGTGATTTTGCAACAAACAAGAAATTTGCTGCGAAATCTATGTTTCATTAGTTTCACAGCAAAAGTTGTTGCATTATCTCTATTTCAATTGTTGGTGTTGAAAAACTGCTCCATGTTTGATCCAAAACTTTGAAATGACCTCAAAAAAGAAAAACATGTTGTGTCTTGAATATTACCAAATTATTCCATCAGCAAATTAAATACAACAAGTTCAGATTCCTTTTTTTCAATTTGTTCCTTCCTCAGTCTATCCTTTTCCTTCAATGTCCTATTATGTCTGCATAGATTTTTCATTTGTTTGTAGGGTAAATATCTCTTGACCCATCCCTCTTTCTATTCCTCCAAGGCTTATCTGCCAATGTGTCTAAGTAAGTGTTCTATCTTCCCCCTTTCATTTGTATGTTTTCCCTGTACAATCACTGACATTCCTCTCAATTGTCTCTTTAGTATTTTAACTACCACGCCTTCTTTTTCTAAAGGAGATTGAACCCTCAAAAATTTCTTCAAAAACACACTGAACATGCATATCTGGTTTGGTCTCTTCAACATGTATCTGCATCCTTGTTAATGATCTGGTTACAAGTGTGCCAAATATTTCATTGTCAAGTACTTTTGGACTAAAAATCACTTTTTTTTCTTGGTGGAGGCTTGGATTCCACAACATCCTTAGCTTCGTGACAGAGAAATGTCTCATCTACTGGAGTTAGTTTCTTTGTTTCTGACCTGGTGAGTGGTTTCGTGAGTTTTTCCATTTTTGTTGTTTCATGAGTGAAAATGAGCTTTGCTCCTCAGCTTGTCTCTTCTTGATCACTGGCCGTGGGTTTCTTCAATGTTTACAATTGTGTCAACACCCTGTAGTGTTTCTTTACCCTTTTTCTTTTAGGATCCTTTGCTTTTCTTAGAGAAGTTTCATCGTAGGTCCTGGTTTTAATCAAATAGGTTTTTCTTTCATCCATTTTTCCCTTTAAAACTAATGGAAGTCGCTTAGTACTTATGTAAGGAGTACTTCCTTTAATGGTGGGGAACCAGTCTTACCAGACAAAAACCTGGATAGACAAAAAATAACTCCATTCCATGTTTTCTTTCTTAATTTCCTCAAGCACTAACAATTTGATGTAGAGACTGAAATGAAATAGACTAGGCTCAACTTGCTTAGATTTAGCTTGTACTTTATCAACCATTTTCCCCATGCTTCTACAAAGATAATATGGTAGATTTAGAGCTTTCTTATCTGTAAAGTGCTTGAGTAGTCTAATATGGCAGCACACCTTATTGAATCACCCCTGACATGTGAAGTATCTATGGATTACTCTCAACACTTGGTCATGGTGTTCTAACATATAACTCCTTGGCACCCCTTGATGCTATGGAATTTAACTTGAAATAATCATTACAATAGGAGGAATCCAAAGGTGTCCCCTTGAACCACCTCTCACCTTGCAAGGTCATCTCTGTTGTTGAGAAAATTGTCTATTCTGTTACCTGAATTTTCAGTGATACAACCTTCATTTTGAATCCATCAAAATTTAGGGAAAATTGTTTAGCTAAATTTCCATGTGGACCTTTGTATATTTTCACAAAGTGTGATGCATCCCACTACTCGAAAGATTATCTTAAAATTGATTTAACCAAATACTTGTGCCTCCTGTCGAACCTTATGATATCAGCCACCTTGTATACTTTCTTATTTTGCTTGTTATTCTCCATAACTGTTGGTGAAGAGTGTTGTGATGAAGATGGGTGAAGGGGTATTAATATTGATAGCTCTATAGAAGTAAACAAAACTTCAATGGCCTCCAAGGATCATGCATGATTTTAAAAATTAACGGTAGGCTGAATCAATCCAGAGATTTTGTAGCAAACAAGAAGTTTTGCAGCGAATGCAGTTTCACAACGATAGTTACAATTTTGCAACAAACTAGAACTTTGATGATTTAAAAAAGGAAATACCACATGGCCATAAACCCGATGATAAATACTATATTGACTCTCATGACCACCACGACATTCTCATCGCTATGGATATCTTTAGAAGTGATTTGACATGATAGCAATACCCAAATCAGAGATTTTAAAATGAATTTGAATTGATTAAGTGTCTTATTGAAGAGGTACACACTATTGATTGGGAAAGCTATGAAACATTTAGTACATGTGAAAACATTCTCCCATGACGTTATTGAGACATAGTGTAATGACTTAAGACTCACACTTTCAAATGATGACCAAGGACTATGGGATAACAATGTGACAAAACTGACTTGACCTTGGATAAGACTGACCACTTCAACTATGAGTTGAAATGATACTCTAACTCCTTAGAAATGACCCAATCAAAACCAAAATTGACTCATAAGTGAATGAACTCAAAATATTTCCATGGTAAACTAACCCTAGGACCTTGACACATATTCATGACCACAAGTCTCAACAACAACAAAACAAACTATTTTGACTTTGTAAATTTATACTCCCTAATAGAGGGAACACTTCCTTTGCATCAATGTGTTATTCTTGATCTCCACACTTGTCACTCAATTAAAAAAATTCCTCTTAAACAATTAACTCAGACTAGTTAGCAGTTCCTGTTATAGTGATTTAGTGTCCATATCTCCTTTAGATCACTGCACATGGCTCATAAAGTTCCATGATATTGTTCTATTAATCCCTAATATTGGTGCATTGCTTCTCTTGAACTACTTATATGTGTGTGTATTACTCATTATTAATGTGCAATAAAACAATTCATTATTTCTCTCAAGTTTGTCTATCTTTCTATTTTCTCTCATAGTTTTATGTGATTTTTTCTACTAGCTATATTCTCTGTGACAAGTTTCCACGAAACTTCACAATCTTAACTAAGTCTTAAGTGTCTAAATATACTAACAAGTATGCACTAAAAAAAGTTAATTTCCAACTGCATGAGTGGATAAGATGGTATCATTATAAAAAGTATGTGTGTGTTTGAGTGAAATGACATCTTGGGGCAATAATATTCACTAGAATTCATCCTGGAAAGTTTGGTAAATTTCCTTTTACCATAATGGATTCAATGTTGGACAATCATAACCATCATGTTAATATTTTAAATTTTCCTTTTGAACCTAAATATTTGAAGTTAAACTAGTAAATGGAAGATAATCTAGAAGTCCCACATAAATAAGGTATTGCAATAGATTGGATTAATAAATCAAGACCAATAAAAGTATAAGAACAAAATGTTGGATTATGACACACCTATTATATACGACGAAAGCATGATCAAAACAAGTAAAGAAAGCCACAATAATTCAATGCCAATGCCTCTACTTGATCCAAGTCAACTTTTTAGTGATTCTCCAGAAACAAGTTATAAAACTAGATTTCAATTCCATTGTATCCACAAGTAGTTTCATAAACTAGAAATCCTAGTTGTGGTAGGAGAATATTTGATCCTTTAGTGTTCAATACTATCATGCACACTTGTATAGCTTGTGAATAGCCAATAGTGAGGTATACATCATTAGAAGTAAGATTATAAGGTAGGTCTGAAGAAATGAAACAACATTGGAAAAAGGAAAGCTCCATTAAGTTATGGATGTAACCAAATTTTGCACACACATTACAAGCAAAAATACTAATAGAGCTAATTGTTATTAAACATGCATTTTCATATATATATATATATATATATATATATATATATATATATATATATATATATATATATATATATATATATATATAATTCCAATTCAGATTCTACTCTGAAATATTGATGTTTTCAAGCATATATGCTCATACATGTCCATGAGAATCCTTCTATTGTGCATATATCATTTTTTTGATGCTCTTGTTGACAAGACCTATATATCCCATGTGATCATCCACGTGAATTACTACATCTTCTTCCCACACATGAAAGTGTAAATATGATTTCCCTTCACACTATGTACTTTGGTTAGATTTCCAATATAGGTTTTGATCTTCTAATTTTTAAACTCTACAATATGACAAAACAACTTAATAATTAGAATAGAGTTCAAAATCAGAGCAATTCAGTCAATGATGGCTTGTGACATTGATTCTACTTGAGATATTTATGTTTTCAAGTATATGATGATGCATGTCTATGAGAAGCCTCCTACTGTGCAAATCTTTAAAAGTTTCCTACTTATTCAATGTGGGGAGTTCTTGATTGGACATACTTATGCACTCCATCTCTTGGAATAATTTTTTGATGCTTTTTTTGACTAGCCCTATACATCCCATGTCATCATCCATGTGAGTTACTATAGTTTTATCCTACATGTTGAAGTGCAAATATGATTCCCTTGACAATATGGACTCTAGTTGGACTTTTAATCTAGTGTCTTAATATTATCATTTTTGTTTGAACTCTAGGTTATGACATAAAACTTAACAATAGTTTGGGCCAGGGGCAAGTCCTAGTTGTCTTTGGCAGAATTGATACCCCACTCATGACCTCTAAGATGAAAGAATCTAATTTGAATGTTGTTTGTTGGCACATTCTACTAGATAGGGGTAAGGTAATCTAACTGGAGATAATTTCCACACACACCTAGGATTTTTTTTTCTAAGGTTTTCCTATGTTTATTAGTCATTATCCAATATCCAATATTTAGGAGAATATTCCTTTTCCCACATTCTAGGGGAATATTCTATTCACACTTCAGTTGGATCAATTGAGTAGAGTCTTGATGCCACATTGGTTCCATCACCATGTAGCACATATCATCACCGCTAATGCACATTGTCCTTGGGATTGTCACCAGAGTGGTGTGTACACTGATGCTTTACCAGCTAAGGGAGGACCTGAGGCTAGCTGACTCGACCTTTCAGGGTGGCATTTAACCCTGATAACCATCGGCAGGTGTCCGATCACCTAGACCACCACCATGGTGCATTATCCATGCATTATGGTGCATTAGTTGAGCCATGAAAATTATATCATGTATTTTATCATTCTTTCATTCAGTTAAAAAATTTTGACTCTCTCGCTCTCGGCTCTTTTCTCATTTTCCAAGAACCGTATGTCCTTTCTAGCTATATCTTATATGTGCAAGTTCATCCATATTTACAGGTATCAGTTAAGGATTGCTAGACACCCCATTCTTTTGCAAAATCAAGATTGAAGACAAGTGGAAAAATGAATTTCCAAAAGAATTCAATATTACACTGTACAATTTCTTTTCATGGAAGGACAAGATGATAATGCATATTCTAAGAAGAAGATTATATAGGTTAACCATGGAAAAGAGAGTGAACTCACATCAACTATAGAAAAATCCAAGTATATGAATTAGATGGATCTAAGCTGCTTGAACTATTTGTAGTCTCATTTCTCCTAAGCTCATGTTTCTTCACATATCCTCCTATAAAACCCCAATGAAGTTTGGACCAACATGGAAGGACTTTTTGACAAATAGGACTAGATGAGGGGACATATAATCGAGGTGGAATTGCTCACTTTGGATCCAAAACCTTCAAAAATTCCAAGATTTCTTTACCAAATATAAGGATTTGTTGTCACAACCAAGGTTTGGGGGTTTGATAAATCTAAGGAGGAGAAACAAAATACATACCATTATTTCCAAAATTGGTCCATAATCCTCAGTGTTTGTATCCATATTTCATTCAGCTAGGCTCATTTTTGGAGCCACCTGAACGATACCCTCTCTGAGGTCTCTATTGAGCCCCATGCAAGTAGAACAAGCTTATCAACATAGGAAAATCAAAGGTCTAATGCTACTCATGCACTTGTTGCAGTAAATATGGTAGCAAAGTACCAAAATCAAATCTAAAACCAAGACAAAGGAAGGTAATATCCAAAGAAGGGAAGGGTACTCAAACTCTTCTTCAACGCATTCCTCTGATCCAAAGGTGGAAAGGTAAGAAAATGAGAGAATGCACTTATTTTCCCATAAGGATTCCATCTTAATCCATGTATGTAGAAATAGATATATCAAATGGCCCAAATACTTCAACAAAACAAACTTGAGATCACACTTGAAGGTTCCAAGAAGAAGCCACAAGATCAAAATCCCAAGAAAGGTAATTCTAGCCATGCTTTGATTGCCATCAACTCCTCTCCCAATGATTGGATTGTATATTTAGGTGCATCACACCACATGGAATCCAAAAAAAAAGTATACTCTTCATTGGACACATGAAAAATTCCTCCTATTCTGATGGGATGACTCTCCAATTAAGCACACCGCCAAAAAGAAGAGTTGAACTCACAAACCAAAGCTTCGAGGATGTGCTACACGCTCCCAAACTTCTTTTCGATAATCTCTTTGTAATACGTATTAGATGACAAAATCAGGCACTTGAAAGAGAGTAATATTCACACATAATGTAGTGGACATCTATGACAAGCAAACCACCTAGTGCTTTGCATCAAGGGCGTAGGTAAATCAATGTCCAAACTCTACATACATTTTAATTTATTGAACCAAATTTTTTTCTTTACTGCTTACCCATGTCGATGAAGTAGTAGGGATATGGCACAAAAGGTTTGGGAATTTAAACTTCAGATATAAGGAAACATATTATAAAGAATGGAATGGTTGATGGTCCACCCGACATCCACTTCTCCAAAGGAATTTGTGAGGGATGTGTTATTGGAAAACACCCTCAAGAGAAATTCGACAAAGGAAAGACTCAGAAGGATTCCTTTCCTTTGGATCTGATCCATAGTGACCTCATGGGCCCTTTTCCGCATCCATCAATCAATAAAGCAAGGTACGAGCTCGTTTTGTTGATGATTTCTCACGCGTCACATGGACTTTCTTTCTCAGGTAAAAATATGAGGTCTTTCAACACCTCAAAGATTTCAAAGCACTTGTTGAGACACAGTCAGGAAAGAAGATTAAAGTCCTCTGAAAAGATAATTGGGGGGGGGGTGTATGTCAACCATGAGATACAAAATCTTTGTCTTGAGGCCATGATTCAGCTGCAACACACAGTTCCTTATACTTTGCAACAAAATAGAGTGGTTGAGCAGAAAAATAGATCCCCGAAAGAGATGACATCTTGCATGCTGCATGCAAAGTCACTTCCACAACGATTATGGGCTGGAGCACTTAATTGTGCAACCTACATCCAAAACAAATCTCCCCATAGATCTTTCAGGGATAAAACCCCCTTCGAGGCTTGGAGTGGTCTAAAATTGGAAGTGACCCACTTCCGTATATTCGGTTCTCATGCATGGGCCAGGATTCCCTCTAAGAAGAGGAAGGCACTTGATCCACATAGTACATAGTATATTTTTGTTGGATACCTTTATGGTGTGAAGGGATACAGACTCATTGATCTCTCCACGGACTGACTCATCGTTGAGTGTAGTGTCTAATTCAAGTAAAGTATCTCACATGTACCTCAGTAGCCGCATGTAGACACTTTTGTTCTTCCACCTGTCAGAGATGATGCACATGCACATGTCAAATCTTCTTCAGATGAGAGTTCTGATTCAGAGGATTCAAATTATTCAGATACAGAGTGAGTATAGTCAGATGTAGAGTCAGTGCATGAATAAGCAGATGCAAATCTAGAGCCAAGGCCCAAGTGGGCCAAGACTACTCTTCAGGATGTAGGAGATCTTGTTGGGGATACAACTGATACCAGGAGGACTCGATATGATTTCGAGGAGCCTCCTCTTCCATTCAATGTCACTGACCCGATGCCACCCATGCATATTTTCTTGGTTTAGTATTCATATCCACAATCCTATGGCGAGGCTGACAGGAATCCCTTTTGGGAATCCGCCATGTAGGAGGAGTACAACTCCCTCCTTGAGAACCAGACATGGGATCTGGTTCCCCTTCCTTCAGAAAGGAAACTTTTCAGGTGCATATGGGTCTACAAGACCAAGAGCACAACAGATGGATAGGTTAGCAAATACAAATCCAGGATAGTAGCCAAAGGATTTCAGCAGGTGCACGACGTTGACTATGACGAGACCTTCGCTCCAATAGAGAAGATGGATTCCATACGCTTGGCACTTTCCATTGCGATAACCAATGGATGAGAAGTCCATTAGTTGGACGTGAATAATGCATTTCTTCATGGAGATCTCTGTAAGGATATCTATATGGAGAAGCCCCAGGGCTTCATGCAAGATTCATCTTTGATATGTCGACTAAAGAAGTCCCTTTATAGCTTGAAGTAGGCCCCGAGGGAATCGTATGTCAAGATGGACTCCTACCTACTGTCATAGAACTTTGTATGTTGTAAGTCAAACCCGAATGTTTACATGCTCAGGACAGATGATTCACTTCTACTCCTAGTTCTGTATGTTGATGATTTGCTGATCATCGATTACTCAACTCCAACTATTGCTACAGTCAAGAGGATTATGCATGACAGGTTCTTTATGACAAACATGGGTCCACTACCTTTCTTCCTTGGTCTCGAGATCAATCAAGATGCATCAGACATCAAACTGTCTTAGGCCAAGTATGCACAAGATCTCCTCGAGAGATTCCACATGACAGACTACAAGTCTGTCTCGACTCCTTTCCTATCAGGAGTCATACTTGAGGATGGAGAGGACACTCCATTGGTGGAAAACACACTGTACAAACAACTAGTTGGGAGCTTGTTGTATCTCACACACTCAAGACCATACCTCTCTTATGCAGTCGAAGCAGTCTCTCGGTTAATGCAAGAGTCGCATGATCTACATTGGAAGGATGCAAAGTGTATCCTTTAATACGTACATGACACCATCACCATTGGGATTTACTATGCAACAAACTTTGCATTGGACCTCAATGGGTTCACTGATTTTGACTGGGTTGGCGAAAACATTGATCGCAATTCCACATCTGGTTACTCACTCAGTCTGGGTTCTAGGCCCATCTGTTGGTCGAGCAAGAAGCAAGATGCTATTGCTCTGTCTTTAGTCGAGGTAGAGTATAGAGGGGTAGTTAACATAACCATTCAGGCTATGTGGCTACAACATTTTCTCACTGAGTTGGGAATTCAATTTCACCAGCTGGTCGTCATCTAGTGTGACAACCAAAG
>SNQJ01S0145503.1:4280-28568 GCA_010110895.2 Picea sitchensis | reverse complement strand
CTCACTTGCCTTGTGTCTAGGTTGGAAAATCTGCTTGTCTCTTGATCATACTCCTTTATAAGATTACAAGTTAGTCTATGATCCTTGTTGTTGAGTCAGTGTTTCCAAGACAATTGTTGTGTCGTCAATATGTTCAAAGAGAAATTCAACCCAGAAATCCTCCTATTACGTCAGCCATTTCTACAGTCCTTAATCCTTCTATCATGTCAGCCATCCCTGAGTCAGTCTTGAATCACTGATTACTATGATCTACTTCAAATCTTGTTACTTGTTTCGTGTCATTGATGGGGGATACATTAAGGCCCTCCTGTGAAAAATCTTTTCCTGTCGACTTCAACTCATTATCTAGGAATTAGACTTAGAAACTAATTGGTACCTTGGAACTTGCATGCCTCAATGGCAGGTTTCCTCACTTCCGACAGTGGGTTTTCATTATTGACCCCTGATCGGAAGATTCTGCCAAGTGTCCGACTTCAACGCATTGATTCACATTCGTTGGATTGTACTAGTGTACCTTGGGAGTCATTGACATTAATGATGATTTACCTCGCACTTGTTAACGGTATACACTAATGACCAGTAATCAAGTGGTTTCTACCATGTTTGAATTCAGCACATGTATTCACATGGATAGATTTGTACTAGAGTGGTGGAGATGAAGACGCTGGATCTTTTCTGATAGATTTAGGTTGCATTGGAGTATATTCAGATTGTACTAGTGCATAGATCCACAGTGTATTTTTGGTGGCTATGTTTAGATTTGAGCCATATTGGCATGGATCCACAGTGTATGTTTGGTGGCCATGCCTTGTCTTACTTGACTTGGATGTTTGCATGTCGACATTTATGCTTTGAGTCATTTGTATTTTGAGTACGGGAATGCCTACCTCAGTGATGATATATTATTGTACTGTATTTCCTTGTTTGCTGGCAGGTTTCCGACCGACATGTTCCTTGTTCCCTACACACACTCGACAAAGTATTTCAGCTATCACTCTGTTCTAACTTCATACTTTGGGGAGATCTCTATTACACATTATTTTCATCACTCTTATGACCGTTAATTATGTAAACCTATCTGTTTCCTTCAGAGGGGTCAGTGGCCTAAATTCCTAAAGAAAGAAGGGACAAGAACTTTCCCTGAGAGAAGAAGTTGTATTTTCCTGTGAAAAACCCTATTTTGGAGGATTTCCGTAGGCTACTCCAAATGCAGGGTGCATAAATTCCTGATTTCCGCAGGTTGTACTATATCTAGGTCGCGAAGTTTTCACATGTTGCATTACAACTAGGGTGCGGTGACCTTCATACATGCGAAAAATGAGCGTCTTCTCGATGCTTCTAGAAGGAGAAGCTTCTATGGTGAGGTGGCCTCCGAATGGTTTAGATCTTACTCACTTTCATGATTTAGTGGGATCATCCTAACCTCCTCATCTTATCCTCTTCAACTTATAAAAGGAGAGGAGCTCTCATGGAGAAAGTTAGATGCATTGAGCTTTATCTTAGCTTGATTGGGTTGATATTGTTAGCTTGGTATGTTGGCTTTGAGATTTTATTTTTCAAGATAGATTGTGAGTAGCTATCAGATCCATGGTCTCATAATCCTTGGAGAAAGAAGTGTGTGGGAAGAAAGGATTCGTTGGAAGGAACCTTACGACATCAAGGCATCTGGTTGTAATCTCTCTTCCTATTATTAATATAATACAGTGGCATGTTTATTTCCCATAAAATTATATTTATTTTATTGCATAATTCCTTGATCTTATGCATAGGTTGTCATTGAATATACTCTCTCTGCTTTCACATTGGTTGGTTTGTGTCTCACTGTAGGATCAATATCACAAGAGCACCTGAGCGAAACAATAACAACAAAGACATAAGGAAGCAACATTTAAGGGTATGTCTATTGTCTTTTGTTCAGTAGTAAATTTGATGATTAGAGCCTAGGGAAAGCGCCATGTCCCGTCGTTTTGTTTTCTAGATCGAGGTGGATCTAAGGGGATTAGTCTATCTTCGCATTCATCGATTTACCTGATAATAGTCATGTACAAAGTAGGCGCATTGGCCCTTGAAATCTATGCATTCCGGCCTAATACCCAAACATAAACATCCCATCTTATAGTAACCGACTCACCAGCCTATAATACGTATCATATACACAAGGCTCATTGTCCTCCATACTACGCACACCTTAGTTACTACACGCGGTATCCTGCGATGTGCATACTACATCATTTTACTGTGCAGTTCATGTGTGCACTATGCCACATGATGTGCATTACCAAATGAGGTCAAAACAACTCACCAGCTTAAGTATATTTATATTACATTTGAAATTGGATTCGATCGAGGGATATTACACTTGTAGAGCAGCGTTGGAGCTCCCCGCCCTGAGACCTAACGCCTGTAGAGTGGAGTGGGAAAGTAAAGTGCTCATACTGAAGCCAGACATCCCGTATAATAATGGAGGGCCTGTCACACTCTGGGTGAATGGAGCAGTGATCGTCGCCATAGATAGAATCAAACCATTACCCGAGGTAGAGGCAGTTGAGACCATAGTGGTCCGTACTGGTGACGGTTGGTTAGGAGGTAGAACACCCCCTGTAGTGACAGTTTTAGAGGGAATATGAGTATTCCCTGAAGAAGTAGTAGCATTTTCTTCCATCACTGCTTGTGACACTACCTGACGCTTGTAAGGTTGAACCTGTACAACGATGGGTGCCGATAGATCAACAAATGAAGGGTTATACGGACCAAGAGCTTGCTCTCTGAGGTCAGAAATGATTGTTTCCTACAGAATCAAATTTTCTCCTCTCAAATATGAGTCGAGCACAATTTCCTATAACATGGTCGCCTCAAAAGACCCTTGCTGGTCTAGTTTTCGCCTTAGCGGTGGCAGGGGTGGCTCGAGATCAATCGGCGACAGGCCCAAAAGTCTTTGCAACCGGCAGAGCTCCTGATCCTCCACTGTGTGAGAAGATCAAAGACATGCTAGGGCTTTCTATAATCGTTTAAAAAACTAGCATGCATTAGAAAAATTTCATATGAGATAAGACAAGCAAATCACTAGCTAGTTGGAAGAACAATTACAACATTCAACACTAGAGAAAATTACCGGTGCAAGTGCAACTCGAATACGAAAGCACCCTTCAATTATACTCTACAAAACATGGCCCGATTTCTGACCTAGGTATTGTGGTATACCGCCACAGTCACCTGTGTAAGCCACTAAGATAAAGGCAACTAGGTTGCCAGTGCACGAATAGTCACCAGGAGGGTACAGTCAACAGTCGAGTGGACCACAATGAGCAGGGTCTCAAGTCGAAACCTATCAAGGGTATCGAAAGAAAGTGTTCCAGAATATGACTGAGGACCTCGAACGGATTCAAGACCCACGAAGCTCTTTGAAAAATGCGATCAACGGAATCCCAAGATAATCCTTCTATATGCATTCCCCACTACGCTTGGTCCGGCTTTGGAGGGGTTATCTCTGCTACCTTTCCACACATGACCTCATGTTTATCCCCTGTGTTAGAGGGGGGTCCCGGATAAATTTCACAGTTACTAGACTTTCAAACACTCCCTAGCTCAGACTCTTATGTTTGGTTTTGTAGCCTTGAAGAGTTTCCTCTCCAATCCTAAATCAAGGCTCTAGCCTAGACTAATTTGATGAACCCTTCAAACACAAAGTCTAATAACTTTTAATTAGGCGTTAATTTTAGTGGTTGTCTTAAGTCAAAAGGAACGAAATTGAAACTAGTGATGCTCTTTAAGAGACTAAAGAGAAGAGCATAAGATGATACTGGAAACAAAAGTACCTCTTTCTTCACAAATAAATATTTTCCAATTGAAACTCTTTCACCAAAATTTTTGTAACTATTTTTCTCAGATCTTTAAAAATAAAAAACTCAAAACAAGATTTCGCTCGACTACGAGCTACTTAATGTCCTAAGCATTCAAGTAAATAAATTAAGAAAAAATTCTTTTTCCTTGGTAAATGAAGAAACTTAACCTAAAATACTTTACCAAACAAATAAATGAAAGACTTTTTTTTATTGTTTTATGCTTTAAAACAAGAAATTTGAAAATGAATTCTTTTTCTTTTCTTCCAAAGAAAAAAAGGGAAAAATGATGACAAGACAACACCAAGAAATGGATTCTGGCCCAATCACATATCACAGGGAGTCACTAACAATACCAAGCATGCAGATCAAAGCAGACTCACCAACTTGTCTAAAAACCCTATATTAAAGAAAACACAAGAAATATTTGGTCAAAAGAAAGCTAAACTAAAGTCATACCTAGGCTATAGACTGCTATAATAGATACCAGTACTAGATCAATAAAACCCCTGAGGAGTGTGACTCCCGACAGGGAAGAGGATGACTACCTCTTCTTTTTACAAAACTTTTCTCAACAGGGACGCTACTGACACTTCAACAACCAGCGTATGTACGCGGGCTGTCCAAGGGCAGGGCATGTATGCATGCATTCAAGCCCACTATAGGCCACGTACACCTCTATAAATCCTCTAAAAAATGAAAAAACAACAGTCCAACACATGTAGGGAGTACTAGTATGGAAGACCAACATCCCTTAAAGACACAAAAGCTCACAGAAACTCAGAAAACAATAAATAAACTGATTTAAAGCACCCAAAATAAATATCCCCAAAGACCCTAGAGTCTTCCCCACTATGGTCGCCAATTCTGCTATAGCAGGAAAACCCCTCTACGGACTACACCAAGGGTCTAAAGTGTAGGAAGATAAAACCGTCTAAAGTTTCCTACTTTTAATGACTATCCTAAAATTACCCCACAATGATACATAAAAGACAAGAGAGAGGGATCCAGTAGGCCTACCTTAAACTCCACGTCAGGTGTCGATCCCTTTGTGCTTGGTTGTTTCCTGACTGCAAATCTCCTCCCAAGGCTGACCTGCATTCATCAAAAGAAAAACAAGAAACTATAAGCATGCATTCTACATATTGATTAGTGGGTTAGACATCATAAACAAGAAATGTAAACAAATCATATAAGTTTAAGACGTCATTTGGTGGGATGGAAAAAATACTTCTTTATATTAATATCACAATAATTCAGTTACAACATGAGACCGACACTACTCCTCGAACTTGGTCCTGGGCTCCTCTTCACCATGCACCAGCTGATTCCATGTCTCCTTCTCCTCTTCAATTCTCTCTTAGGGAAATGGTAAAGGGCTTTGCAATTGGTGCAAAGGGGGATTGATAAAATGGGTAGAGTTTCTTTGATCTCGTGCTTCTCCCTTGCAATGAGACCCCAAACCCTTATTTTATAGGACAAAAGGGATAGTAATGGTTGGGGTGACTGGGTATGGGTAGTCAAACTGTTAAGTAACGGCCCGAAAACCAGTATCCTATGCAATTTTCCACTTTTCGTGATATTGTGTGAGTGTACTCGGGTTGTAATGGGTCAGTAGACGTGTGTACGCGGGAAGTAATGGTGCAAGGCATGTACACCTTCAAAGCAATGGTTTTTGAACAACTTGTTCATTGATGGCTTGGAAAAGATAGCAAGTTAGATGGCCTGATGCCATGTATGCATGTCTGGTGCAATTTAGGGTTATAACAGTGCCAATGGTCTGTAACTCAGCTTAAACACGTTCGCAAAGGGAACTTTTCTCAATGATCTCCCATTGCGCATGTGTCTAGCCTCTACATCTTTATCTGTTGGCAACAGGACAAAGTGGAAATAAGGATGATCATGGGGAAATAAAGCATGCAGAAAGAGAAGAAGTAGCTGGAAGGAAACACAACATGCGCGCATGCAAGAAAGCGTGCAAAAGGAAAGAGACAGTTGGATGGACGAACAACACATGCACATGGGAGGAACACCTAATGTCGGTAGGGTTAGGGTTTTGGTAACGAATTGTAATGGATGAAGAGACAAAGATGTATAAATACTGATACTGAGGTATTATGCACAAAAAGACAATAGAAACCCTAGAATAACACCTCGCAAATATTTGGACAAATATGTGTTTACTGATTTGCACAAAGTATTTTTCTTTGACTTTCCATATCTATTGCAGGAATGGATACTAAGGTTGAAGGATTACCATGCAACGAACTGGGTTCGATAGTTAGAGTGGACCCCATTACAGATTGAGCAGTTACAATAGGTGAACAACAAGTTCACCCGCGCAGTAGACTTTTGGCTTGACATTATTGTGGGAGGCTTCATAACAGAGTTTGCAGTTGACACAGTGAAGTCATACAACGCAGCGGAGCACAAATTTCTACATGGACCTCATGGAAGGTACATTTGATCACTGTATACTTCTATATAACAAAGGTGTAATGAAAATAGAATCAGATAACTAAACTTCCCTGCGTGCATGGGGGGAAGGGGGGAAGCATTGACAGAGAGAGGATAAATGGAAGGAGGTAAGGATAAAGGAAAGAAGGAGGAGGAACCTTTGGACCTGATCATGATGAATCAAGACCAAATCAAGTGGATATTGGCATTAATGGGAAGGACGCCTAGTGGAGTACCCTACCAATACAATATGAATACCAAGAAGAGAGTCGTAGCCACAAGGGAAGGCTTGGTGAGTGATGAGGAAGAGGTAGAGGATATTTAGGTTGTGGAGCAGATTGAGGAAATCTTGCGCACAACATATGAGAGGAAGAAGAGAGGTTCAAGAGTAGGAGGAGAAGACAACCATCCTATCCATATTAATGTCAGTGTGGAACCCATAAACCCATGTGTGACTAATACACCAAAGAGAACACCACCATTTATACAACCGAACTTTGGAGGAAGTCCAACAGCAGGAAGTACATATACACAAGGAGAAACAACTGGAGGAGCCAGTCCAGGTGGTAGTAGTCAAGTATCTACACCGCGCGGAGGAGGTAGTAGTTCAATATTCAGAATGGCAGGACATGATCCCACCATCAGGTTACCAAAATTTCCGGGAGAAGCAGCGGAAGACCCTGAAAAGCACTTGTTCTTTTGTGCAAAGATCTGGGAAGAAAAACAGATCACTGATGAAGATACCGAACTCACATAGATAATTATTACGCTAAGAGACCACACACTAGACTGGTACATGAGTCTAGACACAAACAATGCCCTGGGGATGACAAGGACACTGGACGACATTAAGAAGTTATCAATAAATGAGTTCCAGAAACCGATCTCAGAGGATCAATACATGAATGAGATGATCAAAATAAGATAGAAACTAGGAGAGTATGTATGGGAGATCGATCAGAGATTCAAGCGACTGAAGGGAAAGTTAAAATATCTCATGACCGATATGCAACATTGACACCTGTTTGTCAACTCACTACTCCCACACTTAAAATACCCTTTATGAAAAAATAATTTTCACACACAGGCAGAGGCTCTATAGGCAGCCTTGAAACTAGAAGAGAACCAGTACCAACATATAGACCCAACAATCGAGGAATTAAAGGAGGATTTGAAGAATCTAACATTTCAGCTGAACCAAAATAAGAACAAGGACAAATGGGAATTTGTTTGGTGTAACACATGCAGGATGAAAGGACACCACAAGAATGAATGCCCAATGTTCGCACAGTATATGGCAGTAGGTAGGCCAAATCCATTACCACCAGGACGACTATGGTGTGAAATTTGAAAAAAATCGGGTCACGACCCTTATCACTGCACAATGATGCATAAATACCAGACAGTCCCAAAGAGTTCATATTGCACCTTTTGTAAGTCAGTGGGCCACGACGATAAAGATTGCAGAACTATGGAACTGATGCGAGAAAGGACATCAAATGCATATAGAGTACAGGACGAGATGGTGACTGGGAAAGCAACGCCATAGTTCAATCCACTCCCAGCTCCATACAACACTGTGCAACAACCGTACAATAACACACAGTCGCAGTACAACCCGGCATAAACTCAGTACAATACCACGCAGTATAATCAAGCGCCACAGTACACTGCATCGAGAGGTGATCGAGCAGGCTACAGAGGAGGAGGATGAGTTAGAGGAGGTTCCAGACGAGGTAGAGGACCAGTCACATGTCACAATTGTCAACATCCAGGAGATTATGCATGGGAATTTCCACTACCACCAGCAAATTGTATTTATTGTCGCACATCGTACCATGATACAGAGGAATATCTGACCTTACTAGTAAAGATTTTGGAAAAGAGGAATCAAAACAACCAGAATTTTCAGTGGATCTCAGCCAAATAAAGGGATGAAGGACGTAACATCAACATAGTCACTCATGGAGGAGATAAAACAGGCACTGACGCAGTTCGACAGAAACCATAACAAAATCAGTGGGTGAAGAAGAACACCGAACCAAAAAATCAGTTCGACGCACAGAAGGAGAAGGAGATATTCAAGCAAGCCAGACAAGAATTTTAGAAGGAGGACATGTCGTCGACTTCAACTACGCAGCAAGACAAGGAAGCACCATAATACAATATGCCTCCATCATTGGATGATACCAATGGGATGCAACCCATGGGACAAGTAAGTACAATCAAAGGCTTTTTGCAATCATGTGTAAAGGTATTAAGTGATCCCTCATCTGTGAAAATATTACACAACATACTAGAAAAATGTAGCAGTGAGAAGGAAGAAACGCTAGAACCAAAAAAAGTTAATCACCTACACACAAGAAGAAGAACATGTAGGGAATTTAGACTAAATGCTAACATTGTGGATTTCAATATGGGAGACATAATACTAGATATAGGATTGGAAGTGAATGTATTACCAAAGAATACATGGAAATGCATGGGAGGGCCAACATTAGGATACTAACCTGTTCAATTGAAACTAGCAAACCAGTATAGGGTCCTACCAATCGGTAGACTGAAAGGAGTGATAGTAGATCTTGATGGAGTATGAACTAAAGCAGACTTTGAAGTCATTGAAATAGTGGACGGCACAACACCTTACCCAATGTTGCTTGGTCTGGATTAGGTGTTTGACAACCAGGCCATAATCAATTTGAAAACCAGGAAAATGACATTTGAGTCTGGAGAATACAAGGTCATCGCACCATTAGACCCATCAGAAGGGGAGAGGTTTGTAGAAACTACTTGCCTAGACTTAGAGGAAATCGGCCAGTTGTACAGAAAAACTGCGCGTGATGAGGACTATGTAAACCAAACTGCAGATGGGGTACTCAGTAGGTAGAGCATTAATTCATGTGCAACATACTCAAACACCAGGTTAGAGAAATGGCAATAGAGGCTACACGAAGTATCCACGTGAAGATGTGCAAGAATATACTGCGCAGTAAGATGGGCAGGCATAGAAATTAGGGAACCGCCCAGTTTCCATGGACTAAACGATTTGGAAACATTCTTGACATAGTATGAAGACATGGTGTTATAAAACAAGATACTATTAGCACTTGAATTATTCCTCAAGGTGACACCCGGAAGATGGTGGGGTGCACACAAAGAAACAATCACAGACTGGTACCAATGTAAGCGGTTACTGCGCATAAGGTTTGGCATAGAACAGAAAAATAACAAACAACAGAGGTATGAAGGAGAAGGGAAACCAACAGAACACTTGGGGAAGTGTAGAACATTGTGGAAAATGACACTCCCATAGAAATGGACTCATTACTTCATACACACTCTAGAGGGCATACCAACGAATTGGTATACAAACCAAGAATTGCGCAAGGGAACTGCGACCTGGATGATATTGCAACAAAATTTTTCTATCACTTTCTCATTTGAATATGAGAACCCCAACATAGACATAGTCGTTAAATGAATCAGAGGAGTAATATTCATCAAAGAATCAGAAGTACAATTGATCACAGAAGAACAACAACAGAACAAATAGACAGTTAAGGACCTGTTGTCCTATTACCACATATAAGAGGAAGCACCATATGAAGATGATTCGCGTGATATTCAGATCAAAGAAGCGGAAGGTGAAATATATGTGGAGGAACCACCCATAGAATCAGAAGTCATTGCTGTATTGATCAAAGTAAAGAAGGTTAACATCAGGACAACTGAATAGCCCAAAATGGCTAGGATCGGGGATTACTGGGATGAGCAAACAGTAGAAAGCATCACAGATTTGTTGTGCGAATACAGTGACCTATTTCCAACAACATTTATAGAGATGAAGGGTATAGCTGGAGAAATAGGATAAATGAAGATACCACTCAGACCTGACGCGAGACCTATTAGACAACGACCCTACAGATTAAACCCAATATACAAACATAAAGTCAAAGTTGAGATCGACAGGATGCTCGAAGTTGGCATCATAGAACCAGTTGAGGAGTCAGAATGGATAAGTCCAATGGTAGTACATAACAAGAAACAAGGAGGGATTAGGATATGCTTTGACTTGAGAAAGTTGAACGATGCATGCCTACATGACCCATTCCTTACACCATTCAAGGATGAAGTGTTAGAGAATGTGGGAGGACATGAAGCTTACTCATTCACTAATGGATTCTTAGGCTATCATCAGATTAAGATAGCACAGGAGGACATATGGCAGAATGGGGATATTATCAGTACACAGTCATGGCATTTGGACTGAAGAATGCACCAACAATATTCTCCAAAGTGGTCATCGCAGCATTTAAATAATTCATCCATCAACTTCTTAAACTATACCTGGATGATTGGACAGTTTATAGTCTGTTGAAAAACCATGTGGAAGTTTTACGACTGATGTTAGAAAGATGTAGATAGTTCCAAATATCAATGAATACAATGAAATGCATATTTGGAACACCGTTTGGGATATTATTAGGTCATATAGTATGAAAACAAGGTTTATTTGTAGATCCGACAAATATCGCAGTCATTGTTAACTTGCCGGGACCAAAAATAGTTCGTCAGCTAAGAGCGACGTTAGGACACACATGATACTACAGGAAATTCATCAAAGGATATGCACAGATTATAGCACTGATGGAAAAGATGTTAAGGAAGGATATAAAGTTTCAGTGGAAGGATGAGTGTCAACACGGTTTGGATACCTTGAAGGAAAAGATGGTTACCACGCCAATATTAGTATTTCCAGACTCGGAGAAGACATTCCACGTGCATGTAGATGCATCAACAATAAAACTTGGAGCTATATTGGCGCAACCAAGAGTGGGAGAATTGGATCACTCGATTGCATTTGCGAGCAAAAATTTATCAGACTCGGAACAGAGCTATAACATGACAGAAAGAGAAGGCCTAGCCATGGTCTATGCATTGCAGAAGTTCGGGCATTACTTATTGGGAAAAAAATTTAATATGTTCACAGATCACTTAGCCCTGAAATACTTAGTCAAAAATCTAGTGTTGGGGGGGAGAAATTGTCGATGGTTACTGCTATTTCAAGAATTTGACTTGGAAGTAGTTGTTAAACGAGGAAAATTGAATGCAAGACCTGACCACCTATTAAGGGTCACAAATGGAGAAGAACCTACAAATCTTGAACATAATATCTGGATGCACGGCTATTATCAGTATAGATTGTTGATGAATACTTCACAGACATCATTCAGTACTTGAGTACAGGTACTACGCTGCACAAATATAACAATGCACAGAAGAAAAACCTGGTAGTCCACACGACCAACTATCAACTAATTGTAGGACATTTATATAAGATGGGTGCAAATAGCATATTGCGAAGATACATGTTAGAACACGGAATACCAAGAGTCTTAGTAGAAGCCCAGGAGGGAATTATGCAGGTAAATTTATCGTGTAGAAGGTATTGCGCGTAGGACTATGGTGGCCAACGATTCACAGAGACTCGAAGGAGTACTATCAAAGATGCGATGTCTGTCAAAGGGTAGGCAAACCCAACAGAAGGGAAAAAATGCCATTACGACCAAAAGTGACATTACATGCATTTGACAAGTGGGAAATAGACTTTGTCGGACCAATAAACCCACCCACAAAAAGAATAGGGGCTTGGTACATTATCACCGTGACATAATATTTAACAAGATGGGTGGAAGCCGCACCAGTAAAAGATTGTAGTGCAGAAACAACAACGCACTTTTTATTTGAACACATAATCACCAGATTTGGGTGCCTAAGAGTTTTGATGAGCGACCAAGGCATGCGCTTCCTAAATAGCACCATCTGTGCAATGACTGAAGATTTTGAAGTCCATCATCAGAAGAGCACACCGTATCATCCACAGGCAAATGGAACAGTGGAAGCCTTCAACAAAATTATGGAGAACACGCTGACAAATATTGGTAACGCCAATAGAGATGACTGGGACCTCAAATTACTAGAAGTATTATGGGCACACAGGACTACATGAAAAACGTTGACAGGGAACACACCATTTAAACTGGTTTATAGCCAAGAAGTAGTGGTTCCATTAGAATTCTTAGTACCAAGATTGCGCGTAGCAGCCATCACACAAATGATAGAATGAGGCCCAATACATGAGAGATTGAACCAGTTACTAACCATGGAGGAAGACCGAATCTTATCAGGATTCCACCAACAAGTTCAGAAGGCCAAATACAAGGCTTGGCACGATAGACACATTAAGAAGAAAATGTTCAAGGAAGGAGATCTAGTATTGATGTATGACAACAAATCGTTTCAGCACCCGGGAAAGCTCAGAATGCATTGGTTAGGATCGTACAAGGTAAACTATGTCATAGATGGAGGAGATTTATAGTTAAGAGATTTAGCAGGTGGAGAACTTAGAGGAATGATCAATGGGAGCTGACCAAAGTTGTACAAGGACAGTCAACCATCCACCACGCAGTAAAAAAAAAATAAAAAAATCGAAAAAGAACAAAAAGGAAACAAAACCAAAGAGGGCATAGTGGGCCAGAGGTAGAAAGGCCACACAAGTTTAGAAACACAAATTCGACAAAGCATAAAGGTCACATAAAAAGGGAAACAAGCGGGAAAAGGAAAGTCGACAAAAGCAGTACGACAAGACAACATTAGGTGGAATTGAATGACAGAAAGGAATGATAAGACACAACATTAATCGTGCCAATTGGAATCAGTAAAGAAGAAGTAATGGAAAGTATGAAATCACCGAAGATGCATTGAACCTGTATTTATCATGCATTCAAACCATAATGGAGGAAGCATCCTCGGCAAGCCTCATGGGAAGCCGATATAACATGCGAGCACGAGAGAAACTAGTCTATTCTCAAAAGGAGAACAACCAGAGAGAAATAGTAGCTAGAACGCATAGAGAAAGGCTAGATAGATCACATAAGTTATTCGAACCAAGAAAACATTCGACAGTCACCACTATGGCACCATCGAAGCCAGTAGAAGCAAGATAAAGTGCCAGACCAACCAGGTTTCAAACTAGGTCACGAGGACCATTGGAAGAGGATGAACAACAACAGTCAGAGATCATCAATGTTGACGAAATCCCATCCCCAGATACCATATCGGTGAATCCCACACAGATACTGGAAGAAAATTAACAACCAGAAGTAGAGGCCATGAAGGTAGATACGCCAGCAGCGGTGCAAGAGCCTCAGAACTAGGAAGAAGAAATCCTAAAGGAGGTGCAACGAGAGAGCACCGAAACAACCTCAAAAGTTAATGTAACGACATCAAATTTGGAAGCAGCAGTGGAGCTAGATGGGTCTCAAATAACCATCTCAGAACACCCAGTAGGGGAGACGGGTGAATATGTCTTGGCTTGGCCGAAATGGGTTATGGAGGATTAACTGGAAGTCGCTGGCACTTAGAGCCAACCACCACTGTAGCAGAAAGACAAAATACAGATACCAAGGTCACCTCGCAAGAAACCTGCAGCAGGAATTGTTCTATCGTGCATACCAACTGGGGTATAGGTAGGACCAGAGCTATTGGGTCATGTCGAGAAGCTCAAATATTCATACCACGATGTAGCAGATGAAGCCAAGTTCCCAGAACTTGTGTAGAGGGTCTTTATACAGACCATGGGTACAACTCAAGTTGGAGAACTGATCAACCAGCCATACTAGTGGGCAACTAGGCTGGAGAAAACGGGAATTCTAGGTCTGTTAGACCTACCACATTTTGGCAGAGGCCAATACACAATAGCATGTGTTAAACAACTGTTAGCAGTCACACATGGATGGTACATATGGATGGACAATCCCGTCCCCATAACCATTGATCTTATTGCACAAATAATAGGATTAACAATCCGGGGTATGGATCTCGCGTTGTTTTTGGATGAAAAAACCAAGGAGAAAGTGCTAGTGGAAGAGATGAAGAAGAAGTATGGAATCACCAGGGGGACAAGAGGCATCATCATCAAATGAATCAACAATGCAACCACACAATTGGGTGTGAAAATCTTAGCCCACAAGCTGGTAAGAAAATGCTGCAGGGAGGAAGTCCCAACTAGAGTTGTTGCAGTTGCAACCCAGTGCACAGAAGGAACCTCAATGAGTTGGGCACCATACTTATTGAACTTTTTCCTAAAGGATTGCAAGGATGCGTAAGACCTAGGCACAAAGTTCCACTACTCATGGTTGATTACCTTTATAGCCTTCATGGGATGGAAAGAGCCAAGGTATGTAGTTTTTTGTACCAAACCAAAGCCATAGGGAGCGAGGTACTTGTTTCTCAGAGCCAGGCCAAACTCAAGGAACAAGAAGGAAAAAGGATCCATTTTTTAGGGATACCTACGTGACCTACAGGAAGCCATATCCAAGACGTGGAGAATTACACCAGAAGCTGTCGCGCGATATCTGAACATTGCCAAATTCTAGGAAGCACGAAAAATATTGTGGATACAGGCAAAGAATGATCCAGCGAAACAATGGCTACAAATGCGCTATTGCATCACAGAGGGTGATATTGACATGGTCATTAGCGAATGGCCCAAGGAATGGAGGATTCCAACCATTACCCAAGAAGTTCCAGAAAGAACAACAAAGGAAGATGCAGAGCAGGGAGAAACATAGCATCCAGAAATCCAAGTGCCCAAGAAACCAAGAACGGGCCAAGGCAAGCCAACACGAGTAGACGAAGGGCCAAAGAAAATGGGAACCCAAAAGGGGGAAAAGGGGAATACACAGTCGTCCAAAGATAAGTAGAAGCAGGCCGAGGCCGCGCAAGAGATCGCAACAAGTCCCAATTCCCAGTAAACAGGGGGAAGCAAGAGACTAACAACGCAGACCAGAGGATCGTGCAAGAAAATTAAGGCACAAATAATGCCTCCAGAATATATGATTACAGATGATGATGCGGATATGATAGCCCGAATGGTCCAGGATTTCCTATCTGAGGACTTCGACCATGCAACGCATCACAGGAACAAACTTCAAAAAGAGTTCGCAGAAATAGGGAAGTTCCTTAAAAAATTTGAGGAAGTACAGATAGAAAGCAACAACAAGGGCATATATCCATCAACACCATAGACCGAGGAAAGAGTGGAGGTAGAAGAATGAGATCCATTGCACTCCTTACTGCACATGAACACAATGTTCTACATCACACCTAATATGTTGCACATGGACAAAATCGTGGGGCAGACAACTTTGAAGGATTTAAGCCACATCTAATTGGTCTTGATGTAGATGCCATCCAGGGCACTACATAAGTTACAGGTTAGAGTCGACCATGAGGTACAATCTTATGCACACAAAGACTTAGTCGAATTACAACGAGCGACAGAGAAGCAGGAGGCACTGGAAAAAGTTTGTGAGTAGGCCAAGTCCAAAAACTCAGGAGGAAAGAGAACGCAGGAACGAAATGGAACAAAGAGTAGGAGGAATTTATGAGAAGCTTCTAAACACCGCATAGGGGAATGAACTTGTAGTAGCAGAAAAGAATGATCATATTGTGCATGAAATCGAGAAATATTAGAAGGATATTGAGAATATCTGAGAGTATCTCATACAAACCATGCCACCAGCAGTGAAGGAGCAAAGGAATAAGGAAGCAACATCACAGTTGTAGGAGATAGAGCAGCAGGTCAACACAACCACTGACTTGTTCGATAAAGAAACACAACTTTGGACCAGGTTGGAGGAGGATCCACAGGTCCAACGGTGGGACAAGGAAGAGGAAAAGATCAATGCAGAGATCCAAGAGCTCAAGCAAAAGAAGAAAACAATACCAATCTCATAACGATTCAAAAGGATGCAGGAGATGAAGAAGTTGCAGGCAAAACTCATGACTATGCAAACATAGAAACATGAGCGTCAGGCTCAAATGGAGCCATTACATGAGCATGTAGTAGAAGTATTAGCACAGGTAGAGGAAGCTAAGACACAAATAGCGTAGACCCGGGAAAAATGTGCAGGATTGATTAGCGATGAAGTTGTAGTCCAAGTAGTGGACACAATCAACGAAAATACTACACAGGCACTGACACAAGCAACAGATCTCAAGGAAAAGTTCCAGACGATCACCAAGGAGATCGAGGAAGCTCAAAAGGATTAGGTGGATCGGGACAAGCCACATGTCAGTGTTGGGGGCCTGTTGGCAATAGGTCGAAATGGAAAGAAGGATGATTGTGGGGAAAGAAAGCATGCAGAAGGGGAAGCAACAGCTGGAAGGAAACGTAGCATGCAAGAAAGCGTGTACAAGGAAAGCGATAACTGGATGGAGGAAAAACACACGCACATGGGAGGAAGACCTAACATTGGTATGGTTAGGGTTTTGGTAACAAATTGTAATGGTTGAAGAGACAAATATGTATAAATACCGATACTAAGGTATTGTGGACGAGTTTTGTATTTTTGAGGGATTTTGTAGTTGTTCTGATTTAGTTACTAGTTGGCTTTTTGTTCTATCGCAGATATGTATGAGTTGATGTGATATGTAATGTTATTGTATGAAATATTTTGTAATTTGTTGAGCTAGAGGAGGAGAGAAGGTAGATCTTGAGGATTAGATCGTAGGCTGAGGGGCCTGGTGCGATCTAGCTCGCCTCATATAGATCTTACCCAGCTATGAATAATTGTAAGCACACGGTGTTGTAGATGCAAAACTATAATAATAAAAGAGACAAAAGCCAAATATTTGTGGACGTAGACCAAGAGGGGGTGAACCACAATAATATTTGTGTAATGTGATAAATGCATCCAAACCTTTATCCTCTTTTTAGTAGTTAAATATTGTGCTTAATGAATGAATGGGTTATTATATTGCTATGAAATATGGTTGCGCTATTAAGGAAATAAGTTGTTGAAGGTAATGCACAGTCGCGAATAACAATAGGTTACAATCACAAGTTATAGTAAATGGCTCTGAATACAATTTTCATATCTCATACTCAATCCTGGGCTGTAAACACCCGATTCTTACAACCACCCATTAAAGTTATCTCGGGTGAGACTGCGCAGCCCATCCGTGCGCTTTGTTTCCTTCTGGTTTACCAGGAGGGTCGATAGTTTTAGAGGCTTTGTTGGAAACCCGAAAGACATGAAACCTGGGTCAATAACACAGACAGTATAGAGGAAGAGTTAAACCAACACTGTCGCTGTTTGAATTTTTGAACATTATCTTTAAAATCTAACTGATTATTGTATCTTCAAGATATTCTTCTCATGCAATAACATCTTAATCTTCAGTTTCAAAAAGTGTAAGAACTTCCCTCTAGGTCCCTTGAAGAAATACCTCTTTCCTTGACTATATGATTCTACTCTGTCAATAGAAAATTCAATAGTGTACCCTCCAATAGTGCTATCAAACCAGATATCCACTACTCTAGACACAATGTTATCGACTCTGTTGACTTTCTTACTCAGCGTCGTTTTCCAAATCACAGGTGGTCTAGATATTATTTCAAACTCAGTGTTTGCTAGTCTAGCTAACTACTCGTACAACTTCGGATGAACTCCAGCAAAGAAAATCTCATCCACATTAGTAAATATGTACCTCTCCAACCAATCTTTCGTACTAATGATAGGGTTCTTGTTATGGGCTACCGAGAAGTCCCTTTCTTATTCTTCTATCCACTTATGAATCTCTATCTTTGATGGAAACCACCTTGACATTCCCTCATGAATATCTCGGCCCTGGCAACAAAACCATTTGTTGGCATAGGGGCAGACCTGGGGTTCAACTCTAACAACGCACCAACAAGCCCTAACTACTGGCCCTTTCGGCAAGAACTGCGGAGCACAAAGAGTCTCACCCGAAGTAGCAATAGGGGGGTTGCAGGACACATGTGTCTACAACCAGAGGAAGTGCAATATGATTCTAGAATAACAACACAACATAGTCTAGATATTATTAAAAATATTATGCTTAACTTTGCGAAGTTAGTTATATCTCTTATCTTCATTACAGAAAACAACAATGTGATAATCAGTATAAAAGATAGCAAATAACACAACATCAACCACATGGAACAACAAGATTTTATGTGGTTCACCCTCTCCCTAGGGCTACGTCCACAGAACTATGTTTTATTGATAATGTAGATGAAAATACACAGTTCTATATGTGCACTCAGTTGCAGATCCTTCTCTCTCTCCTCTTTATCTCCCAACCTTGCGTACCCAGCTGCAGAGTATATCTTTGCACCCAGATGAAGATCCAAAATACTAGAATTCTCTAAGACATAACACTCTTACATCTCAATATCTCAATATCCCCCTCTCAACTCTTCTAGACCTCTATTTATCACTCCATGACTCTTAGAAACCCTAGACCAAATTCCAGGTGCCAAAAACCTAGGTACCAAAACCCTAGGTCCACATAACCCGCATTTTAAGGACTTCACCGACATTTTCTTCCTTCTTCTCCACGAGGTGCTCCAAAGAACCCATTAGTGTCTTCTTCAACTTGTTGACTTGTCCATGATCTATACTCTTTGCTGCTTTGTCTTCCTTGATCTTCTCTTTCAACGACTTGATTTCCCTTACTTCGTTCCTTCTTTAACCACTTCGACCCCTCCTTAGTTTGTGTGCCTTCCGCACACTTCATACTTTGTCTTTCTTCTTATTTAATCTTTTCTTTCTTCCTTGATACCTGACCAAGGGCCAACAACTCCCGAACTCCCAAAGCCCAGGTAACTTAGCTACTCTCAGACTTAGCAAAGGGTTCCCAGGTCCCGGTCGTATGGAAATTTATTAAGTTCCAGAGGCCACACTCGTAGTTCTTAGCCAAGAACTGGTTAAGGCTGTGGGCATGAGCCCGTGGTCTTTTGGTCGACTGGTTTGAAGGACACACCTTCCATTCATAGACTTAAATTATAAAATAGGGAAGAGGGTATTATTCAACTTGTGCATAAACTGTGAACTCATTCCTAAGTTCATTTGAAGACCCATGTCTATTAATCCTCCTATTGCTATCCTGAGACAACTAGGAACCATTCAAAAACATGGGTTCACAGAATAATCATAAGAATTTCTACAATTTAATCATAAAATGTAAAGCCTAATCATAGACATTAACATTCAAACATCATTTCAACTCTAATATACAAAATATGAGAATACTTATCAAGAAACCATATTCGTGAAGCAACTGCTGAGAGGGGTGCATGTTTCCACCCAATCGTAGGCACATCCACTCCTGAATGGATTTACTGCTAGACACCCCCTATCTAGACCATGATTCTCTAAGAGAGAATCTTTTCTCTTGTTCAATGACAGTTAGGGATGAACGTTACCCTCCTCATCCCATGAGAGCTTGGAAAAATGGTTTTCTCTCTACCAAGCAAGGGGGTCTACAATCTTCTCTGCAACCTCGTTTATCAGCTTGGACTGAAAATGTTGCCTGTATCTTCTTTCACATAGAACAATATTGTCTCTCAGTTCTCCCTTGAATGAGAGAGTTGCAAGCGCTCTTTTCTCTTCTCAGAGATTGGTCTCTCCACTCTGCTCTCCCATAGATCTACCTCTGCCCACCCAATTACTTCCCTTCTCTCCTTCTTCAACACGATTGCGTGGGTCCAAACCCCCAGCTCATGGTCAGGTCTAGAAGCCTTGCAGATGGGTACTCTGTCCCATCTCCTCATTAACTCTTGAGGAGGATTTTTCAACTACCAGCCTGACTGGTAATTCTCTCTCATAACATCATGATATATCTTGCCAAACCCCCCTTTCAGTAGTTATGCAACACTATCCATTTTAATTAATAACATAAATACATACATTTCCTTTTATAACAAAAGGTTCATCAAATCCAACATTCACACATGTTTAGTCTGCCTCGGTCTTTTGGCAAGTTATAGTTATATTTACAAGCTGGGGGAAACAGGGGTATTACAACTTATCTCTAGCACAAATATTTCTCCCATGCACCCTTTTGGTGTGGCTCCTCTTCTTGCCTTCATATTATATTTCTTTGCTACTTGTTCATCACCCATTGTTCTCCCTTGTTTTATTTCCCTCTTGACTCACTTCCTTGGCTTGGCTCTTCTTGCATATCGCTCAACTCTTCTTCTTCTCTTCTCTTCTAGATCCATTCTCTCTTCACCTTAACTCATATTCTTCCCCCTTATTTTCATCCTCCACCCCCCTCCACATGAGGGGTTTACACTTCCATCCTATCGAGCTCCATGCACATCAATCCCTTCTCAATGAACAACATCTTGATCCAAAGTGAGATTTCATCTAACAATCTACCTCAAGGGATGGATGCAAACTTTCTTTCCGCACTAATAAAATATTTGTTGTTTTCAACTTCAAATTCAACAATGTATCCATATTTAACTCATTCTAACCAAAAATCAATGGCTTTGGCCCACTTATTGTCCAAATACTTCAACTGAGTTGTCGCTTCTTGGTCCCAAACTATCGATTCTTGGGCTTGCCACATAGGGTTAATCTATGTTTATCTTTTTACCCATTCACGCAACAAATAAGGAAACTCAACAAAGAAAATTTCATGTGGATATGATTATATGTACCTATGCTTCCATCGTTCAAGGTTGATTTGCATATTTCTGGTCTCCCACCATGTGAATTTGTCCTCTTTCTCATATATCCATTATTCTATATCTTTTCTTGAAGGCTTCCACATCATGTCCTTACTCCAACATGCAACACAAAATCTCCAGGTCCCAACAACGAAACCAATTTTTTGGCACAATTTTTCAGACCCAGGGCTCAAAAGACGTTACCAACAAATACCCCATCGACATCAACACATTCAATATTCAAAAAATGAATAAAGTCATTGAGATTCTCATGAGAATCACAAAGACTGAGCAATTGTGCATTATATGAAGGAATATTTCAAACAAAAAACACATAACCTAGAATTGTACATTAGATCCTACCCATTCGCATTAGCATTCATATATGTAAATCACATTCTAACATAGGCATCAAGCATTCATCCATGATAGAGCTCATGATAGGAAGTACCAATTTGGATCTCATTCTTTTCATTAATCAACCACAAGTAAACAATAATATATGTAATGGGCCATATCCTTCTCAAAGACTCATTGAAACTCAAACCAGAGACAAAAACTCAAACCTAGATCCAATTTCTCTCTCATATGGCATTACATTAGGAAGACTACATAATTAACAACAAAACCAAACCGACATCAAGCAACATATACCAACAAAAACAATAGTGATCCAAAAATCCTTAGATGTAAAATCAGTTCTTAAATACACATACACATCTGACCAGATTCGGAAAATGAGGATCATCTTTGACTATTTGCAAATAACATGTGAAAATCTTACTTATCCATAAACTTCAATAACAATGATGAATAACTTGTGGAAATAAAATGTTGAAATGAAGTAAATTAAGATCAACAACAATTCAAATGGCACATAAGCAATTTTTTAACGGAGTTCACCCATCTTGGGCTACATCTCTGGGTCCCTTTTCAATCAGTGAGACTTCTCTTTAATGCTCAACTGCCAAAATTACAATGAATGGACTTACAAATACCAATTTTTTTAAGACACCCTTCAATTCTGCTGCCCAATCCCATAAATAGAGGTCATTATTTAATTCATCATGAAATTGTGAGAAAAATGAGTATAAACATGACTATGTTATGAATAGGTGCTTAAAGACCCCTTTTTGCATGCATACCGAGACTATGTGTTTCATACATGAAAAATTGGACCAATACTTTTCATACATAACATTTTTACACAAAATAGGCATCACCATCATATTCCTCTCAAAATTCTGAGAAAAATGAGTATAAACACTCTATACTTCCTTCAAAGAATTCTATGGCACGCAAAACGAGGAAAACAAAAACTATGAGCACCTCTTACATGAAAAACGAGACAAATATGAACTTGGCATAAAAATATGTGGAAAAAACACACTTGGCATGCATTCCAATGTCCTTGTACATGGCCCAAGCACTAGTTTATATAGGATAAGTTGGCCTAATCGACCCCCTATATGCTTGGGCCACATTTGTTACATTTAAATAAATATTAGTTTTTTTGTTGTAACAAGAAGTAATTGTGGTGCAATGGTAGGAGGATAAAGTTAATACTTTGGAATATTTCCAGTAATATTATCCCGAAGGTCATGGATTCAATTCCCATTCAACCCAACAACCTTTATGCTCTTTAGCCATTATTAGCCAATCAAAGAGTTCCACATGGAACTCTCTGGTTGGTCCACTTGTCTACACAGTCAACATCATGCCACATCATCTGCCACCTGTACCTATACGAATCTACCACTTGGCTCTCTCCCATTGGTCCACATCACCTTCCTAGCTATACTTACCATGTCATCGTACAGATGACATGTGACACTTTTTTATTGGTCCACGTGGGTGCCTAAAAATACCAAAAATGAGTGACATGTGGTAGTCTCTCGTGTTGCCACATCAACTTGCTAACATCAACATGACCTTATCCTGTCATTTTTATGACCTGTATGGACATGCCATGTGATAGTCTGCAGGCCTGCCACGTGGCACCCCTGCTTTGACTTTTACCATTTTTGACCAAAACTTTGACTAGACATAACTTTTGCATACGAAGTCTGTTTGAGACGATTTTTTGCATCATTGGAAAGTTATCACCGAGATCTACGCAAATGATTCATTTTCAAGAGAATTTGTGAAAATATTTTTTTTTGAGCATTCTTGGATCCTCCTGGATCTCTTTGAGCGTTCAGGATCCTCCTAGATCGCACCTCCCTACTGAAGAAATTTTGGACCTCCAAAAGTATGGATCATTAAAAAATAAAGTGAGGGAATTGTCACCTCACTTGTCCAATATCATCCATCCTTCCTACTTGGATAACGAGCACCTGACTCATCACAACCATAATGAATATCGAATCAACATTGTTGACCAAGTTAACCATTCCCTCAAATTCACAAACTCTGCCATTCATTGTTGCAGTAGCTAACCATACTCCACTGATTAGTAATAAAATTAAAAACAAAAATAAATATACATATGTGAAAAAGAATGAACCATCGACATATTTTCCCTTCTTAACAAGAACAACATCAACCAAAGGACATGTTTTTATTTCAACCGTAGGTTGTAACTTTGAATCATGGATACTAACAATAATTAGAATTTTCAAGTGCCCTGTAGTGACAGCTGTCAAATTAGTCTTCATTTGATGAGCTCTCACAATGAAATCAATCCCATCCTTGAAAATATGATACGTGTTTTGTTCCCTATAGAAAATGGCCTTCCTATCATACAAGTATGGACTTCCCAAAACCATCCCGCAAATGTCGAGTGGAACAATGTATAACTCTACCTCATCAATGAAACTGGATGTGATCTCAAATCGTAACTTGCATTGCTTAGATGCTTGTTCTGAGCATTATCACAAATCCATCCCAAAGGATATAGTCTCAGATGAGGCCTACTTTCCAATCCCAAATTCTGAACAACTTGCTCTGAAATAAGATTTACTTGTGATCCACTATCAACAAGTGTATCAATCTTAGTGTGCTTTGAGATAACTCGTAAATAAAGCAGGTCATTTATTTTCTTTCCATCGGGGATTATATTATCCTTTGTAGAACAAGTACGTGAACTGAAACTTGCAACATAAGATTTACCTTTGATGCCCATAGTTGTAACCTTAGTTTCATCCTTAGAATCTGATCCAAGATTCTGAACTATGGTCGTGGTCTTTTTTTTATCCTTCCAAGGTTGAGACCACTTTGGTTTCAATTCTGGATGCAACTTCCAGCAATGCTTCTCATCATGTCCTTTCTTCTCATAGTGATAACATGTAGGATTTTTCTCTTCATCCTTATTCACTGTAGTTGTCTTCTTACTCTTCCCTTTTTCCTTCGACTCCTCCTTGAATTCATGTGGCTTCCCTGGCACATCCTCAACATATTTTCCTTTGTTGGATTCAATATGAGTAGCTTGTACTGATACTTCAT